>JAGFPH010000005.1:2316670-2391650 GCA_018207615.1 Philaenus spumarius
CAGTACAGCACACGTAAGACAATACGTGGTTTTCTACGTTCAGGAAACGTAAGACTGGGTACAGATTCTGCGTGACGTGTGCAGACAAGGAAGTATCGTCTCCTAGAAACTTTCCTTTTTTCATCAAGCCGCATTCTAAATTAAAATGGATTAGTAAATAAATCGTATCCTACGCAGACATGCAAAGTCGTGCCGTAGTATGATAATTCGCTCAAGATCTTCCTCGTTGGTTTACTGTGGATCTTGTTCTTCGTAGAACAAGTCTGTTTAAACTGATCTGTTCCCGGAGCACGATGAGATAAATAATGTCGAGATTAGTGCCGAGTGACAGTTAACGCTAGAGAAAACAATAAATAATACAATCTGTGTAGACTCGGCTAAATATATTAGCAGATGTTGAAAAAGATATAATTTTGTGGAGAATAAAAAGAAATCTAATTTATATTATTATTGACGATTAAGATTTTGTTTGCAGTAATAAAATGCAATACGCTATTGTATATATTTTGAATTTTTAGGAACCCATTGAATCACCAAACATAACTGTATTGTAGTACAAATGTTATTTGAAAGTTTTGTAAATTTAAATCTATTTTATAAGGGAGGTTGTATGTAAATTCCAGAACCAAATTTAAAAATTAGTGAAAAAAGCCTTATAATGAAATACGCATTTATCTGTCTCTCTCTCTCTCCCTCCCCCTTCCCTTCCACCATGCTATCCCTTTCTCTCTCTTAGTTTTATTTAGTTTTTATCGTTTATCATGCAGATTGTACTTATACTTTTTACTTTCTCCACTTTTTTTGTCATGTCTGTCCGTGTATCTGTGTGTCTGTAAGGATGTGTACAGAGCTGAGATCATACCAACGGTCCGATTTTGATTAAATTTGGTATGTAGACGTTTTGGAATACCTCCAGGCTTTTTTCATTTTTTTAAAAAATTTGGATTTTTAAGGGGTTTTATCCCCCAAAAATGGCCAAAAAAAGAGAAAAATCAAAATTTTTCAAAAACTGCTCTAACTATTTTGATAAAATTTTGCTTATTTGTAGCCCTTAATGTACCCTACCATATGCAAAAAACCGTATGTTTCTAAAAATTCTCGTTTAGGTAATAATAATAACTGATTTTTGGGGGTTTTGGGCCAAGAAGGCTAAAACCCTTTTTAATGCATCTATACAGGCCTAATTGACATGTTTGGTTCAAATTTGTTCGAAATCAATCGAATAGTTTAAATAATAATAATAATAATAATAATATAATATAATAATATAATATGGATTTGTGTTACATGCATCTAATATTTTCCATGGTATGTCCTACTTTTACAATTCTAAATAACCGCCTCCTATGCTACTCTTGTGAAGGTATAAAATTTCAACTGGGAGAAAGTATGTGGCAGTTATTTGGTACCGTTTATTTTGTTTTAACTAAGTTAAAAATATTTGAATAATATTTTATAGAGAGGCGTTTTGGTTATGAAGTGTATGTATTTCGAGAGTTATATTTGCTTTAATTATGTATTTAGTCTAGTATTTTAGCCTAATTAATTACCGATGTATTGAACAGTAGAGGTATGATATCCATAATTCGCCAAAATAAATATGTCACGTCAAATCTCCCACCTACAGTGGATTACACGTTCACCGTGCAGTACAGAGCGCCCATAAGCCATGTTATCCGTACGTCAGTCTCAGCGATAGTAGCCAACTAAAAAACATCAACTCCCATGCAAAGCTCGGTCAGTTGACGCAGCCCGCATGACAATACACGTGATGTTCCTTGTAATGGTAGTAGCATTTCTATTCTCCCGTAAGATCTGTACTGCACGGTGAACGTTGAATCGAGTGTAGTATAATTTACAGAGTACTGCGGCACGTTGTGAAACTCGCTGTTCAGTGCAACCATAGATCATGAATAATAAATAGATCTTGCATCCATACGGGGGCTGTGTGCCGGAAAAAAGGTTGTCGCGAAAATAGTACATGATCGCGCCGCGAGGTAGCGCTAGGGAGAAATCATTGGTAGCATTGGTGTTTCATACAGCTTCATTCGTTTCCCCAATAGATAACGCCACTATCGTCGAATTTCCAGTGGAACAAAATATTGCATTGGATCGGAGTTCTATTAGGTTATCCAAATACAATGGTGCAACTAAGAAGAGTTCAACTATGTCATTGTTAAAAGTCTAGAAGTGAGGCAAATTTGATGGGGGAACAGTTCAGGAAAGAATATTTTATGGCATATGTAAAACGTTTTTAGATTAGTCTTGTTTTGCCTTATTTGTTATGTAAGTAATAATGTTTAGGTGTGATGTTTATTTTTATTTTATTATATGTTTCTAACAGTTCCAATCAAGTTTACTGATTTATCAAACAATATTTTGTATGTGTATGATAAATTAATCTGTAAGAATGAGCTTGTTTGAATTGTTTTATATTGACCTTCGTTTGTGTTCGGTATTGCTTGTGGTGGGCTTTGGTGCAAAAGTTAGGAATAAACACTCGTAACTTCGACCCAAAAATAAAGTAAATTCGACAATCTCTCACTCACTCTCAATATTATGTAATATAAAGTGTACATAACTTTTTCTTTATATTATGTGTAATTTTGTTGTCCAAACACTCTTGTTTATATACCATGTCATGTTATTGAGGTGGAATTGGGTAGAATAGAGGACCAATAGTCCTAACCTAGCCCCAAGCTATAAAATTATTCATTAATTTTCACTCCTTTCTTAATTTTTGTATTTTTTCAATTTCATTAATTTTAATTTTTCTATTTTTGGGTGTGAGTATGCACATTTTTTAAATTCGTGTTTCGTTTTTCATTTGGGTATTACTTTTCTTACTCATTTGTAATATTTATATTTATACGAATAGTAAAGCCACTAAACAAAATTTTTGTAACCTACAGACCGTAAAACCTATTAGAGTTGTCACAATTGTACCATGTGTGGACTCATTTTGCGAGGAATAGTATTTAGAGTTCAGTAATTAGAGTAAAAGTTAAGTAACGTTAACAGTTAGAATAATGTGGTTTTGTAGTATTAGGGCTAGTTGATTCATAGAAGAACCATTAAGCAGGTAGGCGCATGGTTGAGCGAGGGTCGATTTTATGGTTCAGAGCGCACAGCTGTTTGGACAAACTATACAATTATTGTATACTGTATTTATATAAAATAAAAACGGTATGCTTGATTGTAAAACATAAGTGTGTGTTAATTTATTTTTGTTTTTTTATAACAACTTTATTATTATTATTTTTGTAAATGTTTATTTTTTTATTTTTTATTAATATGTAAAATGATTGTTAGGAAATTTGTTTAAATGTTCTGGTAGACCTAACTTTGCCTCACAATTGCCTATGTATTATTTCATTACTCACTATCATTCCCTTTCTGTCTGTCTGCTTGCCATCTCCCCTCCTTTTTCCTACCTCTTTGCCCAAACTCTCGTTTGATAATTTTAATCTTATTAAAACAGCTTCCAGCTCGTCCCATATCTTGTACCGCAGAGTACATCTGACTATCACAGCAAATAATCGTAGTAAACTCAATTCTGTGTGAACCAGGAATCCAACAGTCTCCTCGTTAACGAAAGTTGATGCCTTCAACCAGTTTTTCATTACATTTAGTGACAATGTGAAAGTGGTACTCAGCGCCCTTCGGCCAGAATGCACAGTAAACAGTAGACTACAGTATGTAATGTGAAAGGGTCGACTTCTGTATGATAACGGTATAGTTACGCCATACACTATTCTGCATGACACAATGATGCTGCGACCTATGTTATCTGTTATGTCGTGATTTGTGTTTCGGTCGCATCACAATACTTCTGCACGACTTCTCGCATTCCGTTGCTGCTCTTCTGTCTTAATCTGCTTCTTAACTGTTCTAGTTTCATTGTAATCGATTGTGTTCAGTTGCAGATATAAATGAAAACTTAATCACCTTCTGTTTTGTGAATTGACGTTGGACAGCCGTTTATAGCCTGGTGTTAATGTGCTCATATTCAGATTTAATGTAGGTACTTACAGTTTTATATTATTATAAATATTTTTTGTCTGATTTTGTGTCTATTAACTATACAGCATCTGGATTTCATTCGTTATTTGAAGCCATATTACGTACATAGGTTGTATAATATGAATTTTTAGCGTTAAATACGTCTAGTTTCGGGCGTTCATTGGCTCAAATATTCTCTCCCAACTATATAAACAAACTCCTGTCGTTCAAGCAAAAACTCTGGCCCTATTGCACATGCGTCAACATCTGGGTCACTGCTACCCACACCACCCTACTCCGTACCAAGTGCATCAATCATTTCCGTGAAAATATCAGAGCACACAAAGATCTGTTTGCATTTGATTCGCCTTGGGGGTTGGTGAGAGAAGTGAGCAGGGGGCGGGCCTTTATAGTCAAAAATAAAGGTGTATATGTTAAAGTGTATGTTACACTTATATACCCAACTCAAATATACAAAATTAGCAATGCGATTGTAGCCTAAACGGCTAAAGCCCTAGTCTATGGGGATGGACTCTGCTGGTTCGAATCTCGGCAAGACCAACATTTTTTTCAAACTGATGGAATAGAGCGTTTCACATTGAAGCGTGACGTGATGCATGACGGTCGTTTATTAGAGCGTGACGGTAAAATCCGATTCACCCCCAGCAACAAGAAAACTATATACTCTGCTATACAGACATGTTACATTTTTTTGGATGTGGTGCTCCTACAGAAGTTTACTCTTCAAAAACATGTAATATGTTAAAAAATGTTGAGTGCTTCGTATTTAAAAATGAAAAAACTGAAACATTGTACAATCACTTGTGAGCTTAAGTGTCTGTCAGCCGATTTTATAAACAACCAACGGTTTGAAGATATTACAATTAAATGTGATATGGTTGTAACGCATACTAACACACGAATAATATATAAAGAACTATACAAATATTTTATATGTTGGAAGGTTTAAGTTTGTAGGTTTGGTGCTAAAAGCAATAAATAGTTTATGATAGCGTCGTGTGGGGGGTCGTTTGAAAAGGCTTTATTTAGGGATTTTTAGAAACATGTATGTTTTTTTTTTTTAATATAATTTTGCTCAAATATCCATTCCTTTCTCTAGCTTTGAAAGTGCTTCATCTAAATTTGTAGAAACCTGTGATATTAGAGGTACAGTACTAGTAAACTTTATACGAAAGCTGTGGAGAGTCTAAACTTTTGAAAAAAGATTATGAAAAATGTGTTTGAATAATTGCAGTCCTCCTTGTACCACTCACCAATGTAATCATCAACAAATGGCGTGGTATAGCTTTTATTTTATTTACCAGGAATATATTTTTTCCAATTTATTCTCAGTATTAAGATTAGCTATGTGTATTTTCATTTGATCCTGATTTTAAGAATATCAGGACAATCTCTTTCACGGTCCACGGTGTTCCTAGTTCTTGTACCATATTTGGTGTTTGCATATTGTGAATTTTGTTTTGTTAATTACAAATGATATAATATTGTTATTTTTAACTTGTAACTTTTTTGCATGTGATCACAAATTGGATTTTACTTTATATTGATTATAAGTTCTATTATTAGGGAAATAATAATGGAATTTGTATTGTTTTTATTATTGTTAATTAATATATGTAAGTATTAGATCATTTCACAGAAAAGGCTAACACACCATTAACAGGAGTCGAACCTATAACAATCAGTACAGAATTACGTCACTCTTACCAACTGAGCCATTGTTGACCCAAGATCGTTTTTAATTGGGTGAGAATTTTTTTTTTTAAATGTAAATTGAGTGCTTAGGACCACTCGGGAGAAGTGTAAACTGTATAACGTAACTTACGAATGAGGAAGCACACTATCCATATTTAGTACAAATTACGAAATGAGGAAGCGCAATGTCCATTTCAGATGTATTACCAATTATTAAACTATACGTTGCGTTAACATTAATGGGTTAAGCCTATGACGTATGACAATCCGTTACACTTATATACAAAATTCAAATATACTAAACTAGCAATGGTTTCTTGGCCTAACCGGCTAAGGCAATATGGACTCTGATGGTTCGAATCTCGGCAAGACCAAAACTTTTCAAGATGACGGAATAGAGCGTTTTACATAATAGAGCGTTTCATAAAATACATGAGAAAATGCGTGACGGTAAAACCCGATCCACTGCCAGCAAACATAGCCCCGAGGTGCGCCTATAGAAGTTTACATCTGTTACTGTTGAACAAAGTATTTTAAAGTGCGTGGTATAGTACAGTAATACAACTCGTTGTACCTTTATTGCAATCGGATGCAGGTAAAGAGCTGCCTTTATAAACACTGTTATGTCTAACTAGAACAGAAGACATCACACTGTTTACAAACACCCTGTAGGCTGTAATGTATTCCAAACAAAGATAGAGATAAAGACAGTGTGTGAATGAGAGGGGAGATGTCGCGACTTGGTTTTGCATAGTTAGGCAACCGGTTACACTCTGCCGTTCTCCTGGGGTTAACTAGGTGGTGTCTCTGACGACCTAGATAGTAATAAACACGCAGACATGTCTTACTCACGTCCGATACTTTGTTAAGAGTACTCTTCGGGTCTAGGGTAACCTATTACAAAGCTGACGTGGGTTGAGGGAATTTCCAAAATTAAGTTTATATGTTAAGGTTTCACCAACTATTTGGGAAATTTATCCATTCACGAAGACGATGAATGACTGCCTCTGTGTACGAAATATAATAGTAGAATTTGTTTGCACCTTTACCTTGAGGCCTCGGATGAGAAGATTTGAACCGTACTTGGATTTGAAGCGGGTACTTTTATGGTATTTTACGTTTTAATCGATTTTGGGGGAACCAAGCGAGCTAGACAGTCGTGTAAAAAAATGTGCAGAATAATATCCTACATTTTTTTTTTTTTAGATAAACCCCCAACACAATGTCATTGTAGTATGAAAAATCTAAAAATAGTTACTTCCTGTCACAAAACGTGCTTCAGGTTGTTGGATTTTTGTCCAACGAACACTTCCAAACAACATAGACGTGTGGACCAAATCGGACTTAAAATGCGGCCGTTAGAGTGAATATAGGCCACAGAGTGTTCATAAAGTACCTTTAACCCCCTCGTTATTTTTGTTACTGAAAATAAGTTAACAATACTTTGCATATATCTTGTGTTGCATTACAGGATTTTTTTTACATATTCGACCCTTTATGATTTTGGGGGGCTTGGGGGCGAAGTGGTCAATAATTTCATATATAAAGGTAGGTCATGTATAAAGATAAACATATTGCCGCAAACTAATATCTTAATACCTTACTTCGTTTCAAAGTAACGGACAATAAAAGTTCTGGAAAATTATATTTTTATTATAACACCAAAGCAGGTTCTTGTCCGTAAAAAATCATTTCAACCTTGTCTTCATTTGAGGGATTCATTTGGAAAAAGGCAAAACTGAGTGCTATTCCAACAAAATGAGGGAGGTATTGCTGTCCTATCAGTACATGAAAAGTGGTGCTTATCAATTACGAATACAGTAAAAAAAGGCAGGAGTAAAGGTCAAGGGGTTGTATTGCCGGTTCCATTTACATTTCCCCCAAAGTTTTTCAAGTACACATAGACACTCAGATAAATTAGTGGTACCGCACTACATTTATTTGCAGTTTCTATTTTACTTTCTAACTATACTACTGTATATAGTATAGAGAAAGTATAGTGATCGCAAAAAAATCGATATTAAGATTTTTGTGGAAATATCAGTTTAGGGACCCCCTGAGTCCAAAAAAGTGGTTTTTACAAAATGTCTGTCTGTATGTCTGTATGTCTGTATGTATGTATGTATGTCTGTATGTATGCATGTCTGTATGTAGGCTATACAAAGCTAGAGCGAAAACTATTCGATCGATTTCAACCAAATTTTTCATCAGACTTGTCAAGTAGGCCTGTATAGATGCACGAAAAACGTTTTTGAAAAACAACCCGCTTTTTGGAAAAAAAACTCACAAAAAATCAGTTGTTATATTTTTATTAAAAAAACCGCTCTAACGATTTTGATAAAATTTGGCTTATTTGTAGCCCTTAACGTACCTTACCATATGCTAAAAACCGTATCTTTCTAAAAATTCTCGTTTAGCTATTAATAATAATAATAATCGATTTTGGGGGTTTTTTTGCCACAAAGGGGTTTTTTCAAAATTTTTCAAAACATTTTTTCGTGCGTCTATTAAGGCATAATTGACGTGTTTTTTGCAAATTTGTTCGTGATCGATCGAATAGTTTTCTCCCTAGATAATAATTATAACATTTATTAGTTAATCTCCAACTTAAATAAAATATCATCTCTCCTACATCAAGTCACAGTGAATCTGTTTAATAATTTAAATATGTTTGTGAGAATGTATGTGCCAGTTCCTGGTACTGTTTATTTTAAATGTGTTACATTTAACCTCAACCTACAACTTAATTATTCCTTATATTAACAAATTACCTGCTTTGATGCTATGATAAAAATATAATTTTCCAGAACTTTGATTGTCCATTACTTTGAAACGAAGCCAGATGCTAAGCTCTAGTTTGCGCCTTTCTGTTTCCCTTTTAATAAGCTTTTCAATGGAGTATTACATGACCTACCGTTACATTAAAAATATTTAAACTCCCTTACAGTGGTATTAATATACCTTACATGTTGTTCCTATTGATGTTTTAGTGGTTGCTATTTTATTGATTACGCTAAATGCAATAAAAAAATTAAGTCGTTGAATATTACAAGGTTGTGTTCACACAATAATAAATTAAAGTATAACTTACGGGCTGGTAATATTTTCAGTTTTAATACAATACCCAGTGGGATTAGCTGCTGCAGAGCAGAGCCTACAACATTGCTGCTGCCTGGTGGCAAAGTGTTCAAACCACTTCGACTATGCACTATCCACTATATGCAGTTCAATATTCCTTACAATGTAAACTTGCAGGCAAATGATTCAAAGTAAGTCGTATTATATATTTATGACATTGAATAGCTTGCAAAAGTTTTTAAAATATGTACTAACTAATATTTCACAACTAAGTACGTATGATCCACCTGTTTGCTTTACTCGCCAACTCTTGCTTACAGATACAACAACACAAAATAAAAACTTACAAATAGTTTGATTTAAATAATTTGGAACCTTTGGGCAATGTAAATAAGGCAAGAATACACAAATGTTGTAGTTTCTTTAAGTATTTCGGTTTAGTTTACTATAATGAACATAATTACTTTTTAACATCATATAGTCGGTCTACATTCTTCTTTATGGAATGAAACATAATCCATTTAATAGTCTCAATGAATGCTATTGGATATTTTAGTTATAGGTTAAAACTAACTGCGAAAGATTTTGACTAAGTTATTATTTTGTCAACCTGATGTACCCAGTCCGCTGTGTATATTTAAACATACGTAGCTATTGGATCTGCAACTAGAAATTTAATAATGTTGTTGCTACATGTTGTTTTTAAATAGTACTTTTTTAAACGATGTTTTTCCGATTTGTTTCTAATTAATCTGCCTGTGATTTTTCATGGGGCTAAATAGTAGTATAAATATTAACTGAACTATTATACTAACTGTTGACTTGAATCACAATAACGTGTGTATATGTTTCCGCTGTATAGTAACAATTTCGGTATTGTTTGTGTTGAGCGCCTTCATTGGTTTGCGCTGCTTCCCACTGTACTTCACTGTGCATCTAATGCGTCATACAGACGTTGCTAAATCATTATTTCATAAAACATATTATTGTATATTGTGTTGTTTTTACGGGAATGATGATTGATTAGGACAGAAGCACTTGGATCTAACATGGATGGTGGGGGTAGTTTTGATCCGTTTGAAATGTAAGATAGAGGTAGAAAGAAATATCCATACATGTACTATCCCCAACATTCCTAATTTCGTCCAAAATGTTTACATTTTTTTTAACAGTAATTTTTAATATTTTTGGAATAAAAAGTAGCCTAAAATATTCTCTGAATAGTCCTCTACATTGTAATAAAAGTTTCATCAAAATTAGTCCAGCCATTTCAGAGATTAATCCGGGCAAATAGATAGACAGACAGACATAAAATGTATAAATGTGTGTTTAGGTTTTGGTATGTGTGAATAACATCATGAGCTTGGAAAAAGCTTATATTTTTAAATCACTAACAGACACATCAATTTTATTTATATGTATAGATATATGTACAGATGTGTGATACTGGATATTACAATATAGGCCATCCCTGCATGATTAGTATGTTGATTTATTAAGTTTTAAAATACAATGTTGTGCTGTTTTTGTACAACTTGTATTTGTATTTTTAATGAATAAACAAATTAAACTCTAAATTCTTAACCTAAATTAAAGAATAATAGATTAAAAATTAATTCGGTATTTAAATTGTGTACATCATGTTGCTGCATTTCCTTCCAACTAATGGGATATCACTTTGTTGGACCAGAAACTATTAATAAAACAATATTTTAGAAAGTTAAGTCCGTTCCTCTTGTAATTCAGTGAAGTATTCGTAATTGTCAGGGAATCAAATGGAATTATTGGGAATTTTTACATAAAAAGTACTGTTAGTTACACAAATTTATTAAAATAAAACATATTTGCTTTTTTGTATTAATGATTATGCAGGTAATCATTCTAAAAACAACGCAATATGTGTACTGGGACGTGTAGCAATAGCAGAAACACAATAATGAAGGCGCTAGGTCTTACTAGTGTTAGTGAATAATCAGATTGTAATGTTTGCGTACGTTGTTTAAAGTAGGCGAGTAATGTAAAGTTACAAAAATTCGATTTTATAAAATAAACAGTAGTCAAGGATCATTTCATAAACCAACAATCCCTGATAGCACCAATATAAATACACATATTCCATTACCTTCATGTACCATTTCAAGCATTAAGATAAAATCATTCATCATATTCGTAAAACCATATATAGACTTCCATCACACCAATCAATTATTAATTATTATCAATAACTCAGTTTTATCAGTTGAAAATGAAAAATGTTGTAAGAAATAAAAATTAATTGCTGTAATTTTGTGTATTTCTTTATTTTGTGTGATGAATTTTTATGTTTTTTTTTTTTTTTTTTTTTTTTATTTAAAGGCAAATAAACGTAGTGTTTAACTGTTAATTGCTGAAAACTTAACGCTTAAAAATTAAGAATACCAGTAAAAATTGAACTTTGACCAGCCACCATTTCGGACTGGATTTTCATAAAGAGATATTTTTACACCATTTTTCTTGTCATAATGAGAGGATTAAAATGATGTGCCACATGATGGGGGTTGCTATTTAAAAATTTTGAGTTGCCACCCTTGCAACCCCTACAAAGGGGGTAAATTATCATTTTTATAAACAAAAGTTAGATTTATTGACCCATAACAATTTCTTAAAGTTTTAAGCTGCCATATAAATAAATACCAACTGATAAATTACGAACAGGTGTCCAGACTTTTGCCTCACTCTGTATAAAGGAAAGGATTAGTTCAAAGATTGAGGGGTGAGAAGAAGAAACATTGTTGAACAGGGAGTAAGAAGAATGTGATGACCAGAATAGACATCAACCTTGGTAGAGTACAGTTCAGTTTAAGCATTGTATTTGGATAACCTAATAGAACTCCGATCCAATGCAATATTTTGTTCCACTGGAAATTCTACTTTTTTGGCGCTATCTATTGGGGAAACGACGGAAACTGTTTGAAACACCAATGCTACCAATGATTTCTCCCTAGCGCTACCTCGCGGCGCGATCATGCACTATTTTCGCGACAACCTTTTTTTCGGCACACAGCCCCCGTATGGATGCATGATCTATTTTATCATTCATGATCTATGGTTTAAGTAGATCTCTAAAAAATTACAAACTTTATACTTAAATAAAATGAAAGTAAGCAACAAGGGAAAGTTACTACATATTGAACATTTGCATAAGTACCACCAGAAAAATACCTAGTACTGGTACAATATTAAATACACCTTCAAACTATTTGGTAAGTTGACTTCATTTCTTTTTCCTTCATGCTTCCTTCAAATTGAAGCTTCCAAATTATTAACTCAACCCTCAACACTTCTTCAGTTATACAGCGACCCAGGGCATTATTTAGTTAAAAACCGTATTTTAGATTAGACCTAAGTTCAAAATGTGTTGAACCATCTCAAACACTTCATACATTTCAATCACCCTTCATTAGTCTAAGCATACATTAAGAAAGTTTTCACCTTGTTATTAGTTAAGCATTTTATTTGTTTTATTGGAATCTTGTATTTTATTTGATCTATTGAAGTCCAATCATAATCTGAAAGACATTATAAACAGCTAGCCGGCAAACAGAATTGAAAAGCATAAACCCGAGATTGTATAGGCTATTGACCAATTTGTCGTTACTAATAAATACACCTTTTGTAAACCCATAGCGTGTCTCTGTTTATTTTATAGTCAACGGTAAACGCTTGTATACCATTTACATAATTGTAAGAGTCCCTACAAACAAAATGAAGTTTAAAAAGTGAATATATTTTTGTAACAAACGTAAAATGGTAGTTTAGCCAATAATCCGCTTTTAAAAAACGGTCATAATTATAATTGAGATATAAACGGAAAGTAAAGATATTAAAAACTTTACATTTTTTGTAGTTTCTAGAAATTACTGTACACATTTTTTTGTGTTTCATTTTAATATTAATACACAATTTCAATCCCACTTAATCTTTGACTTGATGGATAAGAAGTATCCACCCATAGCTACCAACTTACCTACCTGAATACTCAGTCCTCAGTTGAAAAAAAAACAAGAGCGTACGATCATACATTGTGACATTAATTTTTTTAAAGTTTTCTAAATGTTCGTTTTATTTGTTTGGTATGTGTTTTTATAAACTATCTTTTTAATCATTGGAATGTGTAAAGTGTTTGTAAGTTCGGATGATGCCTGATAAATGGACGAAACAGCTGTCAACTATTTTAAGGATTTGCCTTAGCAAGTAATAGATTTAATATATTTAAATTAAATACTTTAAACTTAGGTGGCAACAAAGACGAAATAAAATTAAAAGTTAATGTTTAACATTTCCTGAAACACCCGCAATCATTTTCTTAACAACACTGAAACTAACATTTATTTTTACCTTTCTTCCTGTTTCTATCTTCTTTATTTGTCACAGAAAAATAAAATTATACTTCCTAATAATTTTGGCAAAATATCTAGCCTTCATAATTAATTTTAAATAATATTTTGATTTTAATTAAAGCTCTTTAAAATTCGTTCAAAGTAAAATTTCAATAAACTAATTTAGTTGTTATTTTTACTCATATAATTCCTTTCGAGTCCCTAAATTCAAAACGGTGAAGTTGGCTGATATTTCAATCTTAACCTAACCTAACCATACCTTCACTTTTAAGCATATTTTTGGGCTATTTTCGTCAAAAAAACGAAAGCTATTTTTTCTTAAAGTAAAAAATAGATTGTGGGTGTTGATTGCTAAGGTTGCAATATCTCTTTTTGCTACTGAGTATAAAATTGAAAAATTTTACTATTTATATCATACGTTTATGAAAACAAAAAAACGGTTTTTGAAAATGTATTCAGCAATCAACATCTACATATGACAATACTTCAAAATGAAACTACACTTTGAAATTTATTCCACGAATTAACGGAAAAAATCACTTATTCTGTAGCATTGCTCTTATGGGAATCAGATTCAATATGGCGGACAGGGTATCCACCCCTTTATATAAATTGGGAATGGGATTGCCACATGTATTTAAAAGTCACTGAAAACTTATACTATTTCAATTATTTTACGTAAGAACAAAATGCAAATAAATAAAACCACATTTTATTTTGAAACTTTATTACAAAAAATATACAATTCATACTTTGGTACTGTAAAGTGTTCTATAAACATGTCAAAACATGTTTCTTAAATCTAAAAAAACTTGACTAGTGTCTTTGAAGAAATAATTTACATTATTTACTACGTTGTTGTTTTTGATTTTATCAAGATTAAGAAACCGAATTATTTTATTTTGAAGTAGATATAAGGCAATAAATAAATAACCCTAACCAACAATAAATATTTACAAATACGCTAAGAACAATTGTAGGAGGTGAAGTGAAGGTATTTACTGAAATTTATTGAAAAGTTTTTTTACGAATATTAATTTCTGAAGAATCTAATCGCCTGAACATAGTTGTATCAACCAGTTTGTTAAAAGCAACTCTTCTTTGAAATTTATATAGTTATTAAATACAGAGGTTGTTTTCTAAAATATAACATTCTCAAAGACTAATTAAATATAAACACTGAACAAATTAGTTGCATACTTGGAAAGAACAAATATTCAGTAATATTACAGTCATCTTGCTTGGTAAATTTTAACGTTTAGATAAAATTAAAGTTCTACTCTTGAGTACCTACAATAGAACCTAGCAACACTTTCGGTAACCTTATAGAAGCATGGATTTATCAGTATTTTTACTTAGAATATCCTGGAGTACCATAAGACGAAGAAGGAGTCGCGTACGATGACTGTCCTCCAAATGATCCATGACTTCCCGATCCGTATCCAGCACCTCCGCTGTAGTCAGAACCTACCGAAGGTACTCCGTAACTAGATCCTCCGTAGTTCTGTCCGTAGTTGGAAGGATAACGAGCTTCCCCTTCGTACTTAACGTCGGCGTGGAAACCGGTCTGCCAATCGGCTGTGTAAGTTACGATCTGTGTTCTGCCGTCGGGCAACAAGACGCGGTATTGTCCCTTGACTGTGTTGCCGTCGCTGTGTTCTTGTTGCTTGAAGTCGTTACCTGTATGGGCGTCTTTCACTGAGTAACCGAATTCGTAAGGTTTGGCCTGGAACGTAAATTGAAATCTTAAAACTCACAATTATGCTTGGAATATGATGATTGCAGTTAAAACTTGCATATCATGTTATGAACATTTACATCATGTATAGTGAGTAGCCTATACTCCACTAAATACAAAATTAAACTTACTTATTGATTGCAAACACTAGATAATAATTTGATCTGTGATGAAACACTATGCCATATGGAATTGATTAATACAAAGTCAGTTGTCAGTTGTTATTATTAAAAATTATTAATATATATATAAATATAATAAATGTATATACATCAATACGTATAAAACTATATATATATTAATAAATTAATATAATAAATGTTCAACCAAGTTTCGTTTTATGTTTTTATTTATTATTTTTTTATTTGTTTATGTGTTAAATGTCATTTTAATCTGTTAATAAGTGTAACTGTGAGAAGTGTGTTTTTTGTGTCCTATATTCGTTTTGATGATGCCTGAAAATGAAAAGGTGAAACATCTGTAAACGATAAGACTTCTAAAAGGATTGCTAAGGTACGTGTAAATAATAATATTATATATAATAGCAATCGGAAATGGCTACAAATACAACAATGGATAAAAACTATTGTTTGAGATGTTTATTATTGATTAACTATTTACTTTCAACTAGGAGATACCCCAGCGTGCTCCGCACGCCAACTCCCGATGGAACCTTCTGAAAACATAATCATGTTATGTTTTATTTATAATAAAGGTGTAGGATTAATAATAACCTCAAAACTAAGATGGTAAATCATGTTAATTGTTAAAATCAAATTATGTCGTATATTTTATAACAACAGTTATAATAAAGGTTAAAAGAACCAGTAAGGCTCAGGTGTACACTTAATAAAAAAACTAACCAAAATGTTACTCACTATCAATTACCGTATATTATCAATAAATAGGTCTACTATATGTCTTGTTAATTTAAACAGCTGTTTTAGTATAGAAGTGGTTTTCAAATTATTATTATAAAAATTATTATTATTATTATTATTACTATGTATAAACATCATTATTTACATCCACGAAAGCAGCTGGATTAGTTTGTTTCTTATTATAAACAGCTGTTTTTATATACAAATGGTTTTTAAATTCGTTCTATGTTAATCTTGTTCCCCGACCTTTGAGATTAGCTCACGCCATTAAGGATAAGAATTTTTGACATCTAAAACCTTATTGCAAAACCACGAAATGAGACGATTTTTTTGACAACTCAAACATTAAATTTGGTCCAGAAATAAGGGAGGAGTTGTGTTCACAAAAAACTGCTTCACGTATTATATATTAAGGTTTTACAAAATATTTCCTTTCTGTTTTTTGTAAGACACTCCTTTCTCTCTAGAAATAAACTTCAATTTCTCTTTTTTAAATTTATTACATTTTAAACAACTTTACTACTATTACACATGTACGAACATAATTTATTTTTCTTTAAAATATTAATGTTCCATAACTATTTTATTAGAAAAATGTCCACCTTAGAAAATGTGTCATAAAATAAAATTGTATCACAGTAATTTCATTAAAATCCACAGATTGGTTCTTTGGTAAGATGCGTGTTAACGGAACAGATAGCCATATATAAATTGAAAATAGTTCTTTATATATAATGAAAAGATAAATGTGAAACAATAGTTTTGAGTTGAGATTTGTGACTGCATAGTTGTGATTGATACTATACGCCATACTATGTCTGTCAGTCTGTCTATTTGTTTAGCCGAGCTAATCTCCGGAATGGCTGAACCGATTTTGACGAAACTTTCGTTAACATGTAGAAGACTTTTCAGAGAATTCTTAACGCTACTTTTTATTCCGAAAATATTTAAAATTCCTGTAAAAAACATTTTAAATATAAAAACTAGAGACAAAATTAGGGATTTTGTGAACAAATGTTTCTGATATTGTGTGTGTATTTCAATCTATGTCTTACATTGTTTTCAGGTCACAGCTCCCTCCACCGCTCAACTTAGATCCAAGTGCCTCTGTCCTAATCAATTACTATTACAAAATTTAAAAAATGTAAAGATTATGAACAAAATTATGGAATTTGTGGTTTGCATTGGCATCATCATGTCACCGTAGAGATTGACGAGCGAGGGCAGAGCACCTGGTAGTAAAATATAGTAAACTCTAGAATTTAATAACTTCGTCAAGATAATAGGGAAATTGGAACTTGGTAATTTAATTATTGTAACTGAAGACTAATCCTTAGTAAGGAGCTCAAGATTAGATGTGTAGTCTGAAAGAAGAAAAATAGAACGCCATGGCTGGCCAAGAAGTTAAGAACCCTCTTAAACATCTTGGCCTCACCACGTGCTATGGCAATTCCCGCCTCTTTAAAAAAATATTAATATTTTAAGGATAACTAACTAGGCTTATAAAGAAGTGGCAAGGAAATTTTAATCTACCAAATAATTCTCAAATATTACCAAGAATTTCAAACTACTTCTAAACTGCATTTTTATTAAATTAGTTTTTAGTAAAATCACCCTGCTGTAAAACATTTCCACTTTGATCGTGAACAACAGACCGTTCAGACACGACTCGCTGTGCACAAAGTTCCCACCAAATACATTTCAATCGGCCGAGACATTGCACATTTCTAATTACGATTGTTGCCGTATTCTATTAGCCATTGTTGATCATTTTCCCCCGTTTTAAAAACAGGAAACAGCCATAACGGACGCAAACAATGGACGTGAAAATCATTTTTATTTTCGGTTCAAGATAAAAGGCTTTGGAACGATCAATTATTCAAATGGATGCAGAATTAATAATTGTTAGAATGAAATTTGCATAAACGATGCAAAAGGAAACGAGAAAATTATGCACTTTGAATAATCGGAAGATGATATTGGAGAGTAGGTCGTTACCAAGATGTAGATAGTATACAATGCGGACAGAGCTGGGATAACGGAAATTTGATTTTTAACAGTCGACTGCTGATGGTGACTGTTATTTTGTAATCAGAGATGCTTTGTGGTTAGGTCTACGCTATTGTGTATATTGTAACATCTTGGTGAAGGTAGTAACCACTGTGGCATAGATTAGAATACTGTAGTTTCAAACGTGTGTTATTCACACAAATTTGAGATAATGAGTTAGATAATCTATACTAATATTATAAATAGGTCAAATGTAGGAGGTAATCTCTGGAACTATTGAACCGATTGGAAAAACAGTTTTACTAATAAAAAGCTACACTATCCCTGAGCAACATAGGCTATAATTCGTTTTGGTAAAAACATTTTTTATTTCAATATTTGTAAATTTAGTCCAAAAAATTCTTAGATTAGGCCTAGGCTGATGAACCAACATATGTATTTACATTTATTACCATACCAACCAATTGAATAAAATAACAGATAAAACAGCTATTCGCTCGAAAATTTCCATTAACAGCTGATTCCAAACTTTGAAGCAATTATTTGTATTTCTAACTTTTAGGTTAAGTTTTTATTAAAGTGTAGACCTGAGCCTTGCTGGTTCTTTCAACCTTTATAACTGCTGCTATGCAATATACGAAATAATTTAACCATTTATTATTTACCAACTTAGCTTTGGGGTTATTATTAATCCTACACCTTTATTATTATAAAGAAAACATAACATGATTATGTGAAGAAGGTTCCAACGGGGTTGGCGTGCGGAGCACGCAGTGGTTTCCCAGAAAATGATATATAAATAAATCAAACTTTAATAATAATATTTACAAACATAAAATACGAGTTCACAAAAAAAGTACATTTTTATTTTCTCCAAGAATCTATAAAACAATGTTCCTAAACTGGTACAAGATTAAGAAAGTTCAAGTTAAATTCAGAAAGCTGTTGTGTAGTACAGTAGTTACGGATATTTGAAATGCTGTAGATTAAAGTTCAATATGTTTTGAAGTAGGTAATTTAGATTTATTGTCAAATTGTGGATATGCCTGCAGATAAATTTAAATTGTGTTTTTGTTTAAATTTATAAAAGGAAGAGAAAATGGGTTGCAAAATATTTTCTATTGCTATTTTTCAGTCAATTTGAAACCAGTTTTAGGGAGAGTATTCGTTTCGTTAAACAAAGTTAATTTTAGTTTAACAATTATTTAACTATCCTTAAACTTTTCTTATTTAAACAAATTATTATTTTCATGTTGTTTAATTCGTTTCTATAAATTATAAAATTGGTTTTACTCTACTCTGTATAAATACTGTTCCTGGAGCTTTCTCTCTCTCTCTCTCTCTCTCATTGAATGGTTGCTTTTTTTTCTTACTACTTATGCACAAAAATGTGTTACTTTTAGTATATTAAATGTAATGAAAACTGCGCGAATAACACTGGTGATTCATTATACTAATTTCAACAAAATATCAATTTCACGAAATAAATTTTTAAGTATAGAAAATTAGCAAATATTAAATTCAGGAACCAGATTTAAAAATCTGAAAGAAGGATTTTATTATTTCATCAGCTGTTCATTCATTTTGAATATTCCCGACAATTATTTATCTACACTTAATTTTTGTTTCCGTGAAAAGAGGTTATGGTGCGAAAATGATATTACTATTATCAAAATCATATAAACTTAATTTTAAAATCTACAGTTATGAAAGTTCTGACTATTATGAATGAGTTGCACTGGTAAGACCACAACTTCTATAGCAGTATAAGAGAAAATGGTGTCAGAAATTGTATTTTTATGCGAGATAGAACAAGGAAGAAATATATATATTATGAGGTGTACAAAATTTTAGAAACAAAGAAGATCTACTATGGTTCATACACTTCTTTACAACATGACAACGTGTGAGTCTTTGCGTTATAATTAATTAACAGATGCAGTTCATCAAGAAGTGAAACCGTAACCAGGTACTGACTCTGGAGTTCCCAGACTCCGCGCCGCCCACTTTTACTGAACTGCTGCGATCTTCACGGGTAATTAGGTGCTTAGCAATTAATTGGAGAGTCCTAACACAATGTGATCTGCATAAATAAGTTCAAGGGAAAAGTGGAAATGTGAGAATTTGGTCCTACAAGTAATTTCATTTGCCAGAAGGTAAGTTAAAGACGTTCTCGTGGCGTTAAAAGTAAACCAGTTTCTTACTTTGTGTGTTTGGATTATATATTGAGAATATAAAATTGTCTTACTTTAAAAAAAAAGTTATTTATGGTCATAAATAATACTCAATTTCTCTTTGAATGCTTTAAATAACTACTGTATGCAGAATAATTTACGATATTCTTAAATTAGTCATACAATGACTGATGTATGTGTGTGTGTAATTGATTGGCTTGTTCCATGCTATTTTATTATTTCCTAAAACTAAAAAATAAATGGAATGAGCATGTGTTGATTCAATATTTGTTATTATAATATGTGTTAATTTTATCATTCAGCCAATTTCCCAGTAGGTGGAGTATTAATTTTGGTTCTGTCTTATCGGATGTTTAAATATTGACTGGTTCTTTTACACTTTATTATTAGTGAAATCAGAAAAAAATTTGAAGTTAATTTTTAAAACTAGAAGTATTCCTTGACTGTAGCAGAGTTACTGCAGCACCTTAGCTGAGGTAGTTTGAGTTATAGTTTGACTATTGTAGCTCGTACATCACTGAAGATGGCGACTTTGTCGTTGAAACGCGTTTGAGTTAATAAATGTATTAGTTGAGAGTTTTGTGTTCAAAGTATATTCTATGAGGTAGTCGAGTCTATTTATTTAAGTAAATATAACAGTAATGAATTAGTGTTATTAATAGGCTAGTTCTACTCAATGAAGATGTAAAATTATTGATTGACCAGTTTTTACTCCGTGTTATTTCAATCATTTCTTATCTTTGACAATTTATATAAAATGTTACGCTATATTGTACTGATCATTAGTAAAAGTTGTATTGTGTTATGTATAACAAGATTTATTACCGTAGGTCTGGGTTATAGGCATTCTAGGAATCTAGGTTAGATTATTATGCCACCCTTGAATTGGTTATAGCAAGTTAGGTTAGGTGTGTAACTAGATTGTATTGGGATAGAATTGTGTGTTTTATTTAGTAAGGTAAAGCTAGGTTAGATTATTATGCCACACTTGAATTGGTTATAATAAGTTAGGTTAGGTGTGTAACTATATTGTATTCACATAGAATTGTATATTTTGTTTACTAAGGTAAAGCTAGGAGAGATTATTATGCCAAATTTGTATTGGTATTAACAAGTTAGGTTATTTGTGTTACTAGATTGCATTCTTATAGAATCGTTTGTTTTTTTACTGACGTAAAGCTAGGTTAGATTATTTTGAAAAATTAGAGTTCGTTAAGATTTGTTAGGTTATATTAGATTATTATGTTGGTGTAGAATTTATTGTTTGGTTAGATAAGATTTAGTAATGTTAGGTTAGGTTACTACAAGATTGATTGTGGTTGGTTTGATAAAGTAATGTGAGGAAAACTTTCTAAACCAAGCTCGAATTTGTAATGGTTTCGTTGGTAAAGTTAGGTTTTGATACATTTTGATACCAAGTTAAAATTGGTTATATTTGGTCAGTTAAGGCAACGTAATGTTGGCAAAGATATTATAATGTGAGGTTAGGTTTCTAAACCAAGGTAGAAATTGTAAAGTTTGTACTGGTAAAGTCAGGTTATGTTTGATATGATTGATTTTGATTCCGGGTTAGAATTGGCTATGTTTGGTCAGTTAAGGCAACGTATTGTTGGGTAAGGTTTTATTCAGCATCGGAAGCAGTTACAATGTCTCGGTCCGTTCCATTGTTCATTCATCAGTGCATAGCTATAGACCAAACAATAGCTATAGAAATAGTTCTGAAACAATTGAGTTTCCGTTTAGTTTTTCGTCAGATAATTACGCACAGTTTTTAATATTATCAGAGTGCGTTGTGTGAGTGTGTGTGTGTGCATGTGTGACTAGTATAATCATCTTGTTACTCTCTCTCCAACGCAGCCAAGTGTTACCTTGGTAATTAAACAGTGTAAGCGTAACGTACTGTACGCTATCAGCTCAACTAGCGTGACGTTATGTTTCTAACGTGATTAACATGATTTATTTCTATATCAGAGTATAACCGTTCTCTTTCGTATTGAATTCTGACAATTAATGCATTTTATTTACTGCTTGTTAATCAATTTGTGCTTTATTTGTGTATTTTTGTCCTGTACTTATATCAACCTATGTTCGAATATACCATAATAGAATAACCAATATACTTTAACAACTTCTGCTCGCTCCGCTGACATGACTTTTAGCAAAATAATAACGTTCTATTTATATACTAGTAAGCAACGTGAAACATTAGTGACAGATTAATTAGAAACACATCAGAAATACATCATTTAAAAAAATACTATTTAAAAACAACAGACTTTATCTAGGCCTACCTAACTATGCTGACGGGGATTTTTACCTCGGTAAATGTGTACAATTTTAAGGATTATAAAACTGTTGGCCTATCTGTTTAGATTTTTGTTGTATTTATATAAATTATTATATATCTAATTAAAGATAAAAATATTATATTTTAATTTCTTTTTATTTCATATTGATAGATCCAATTATTTATAAGTTATTAATATTGTAGCGAAGAAATTAATAATGGAATATGTTTATATGTTAAACGAAGATGTACGAATGGTTCCGAAGCTATACGAATAGGTATTTCTTCTTTAAGTTTGTATAAACGAAGAATACAAACAAGAAATACCTTTGGATAAAAGGTTGTATTTATATTCATTTTATAAACTCAGAGCAAATCTTATAACATATATATATATATTATATCATACATTAATTGTATAACACATATTTAAAAAAATCAACTTCACAAGAAATTATAACGATTGAAGTTGTAAACATAACCCTAAAGTATAATCTACGATGGGTTTTGTTTAAATATTACAGATGGTGTGTGAAATTAGCTGTTATACTATAAGTTACTCAGGTACGTAATTACGTGTGTTTTATGTTGGAATAAAACCTAGTAATAATCAATTGACACATTATAAGTGTTGTAATCAAAAATATTTACTTTCTCCTTTAAAATACCATGCAACTTTATTTGTTTGTTTTTATCCATTCGATGGTCCTATTCCATTCACACACGTCTTTTACCAAATACTCTGAACTTGTATTATGTTTTTAAAAGTTTCGCTATAGAGGTATAAATGCTTAACTAAAACTGGTTAAAATGAATTTTTATTCAAATATTATTTGGGATGATTTCAAGAAACATAATTTCTTTTTCAGTACGTCTTTAAGTTCCGCCAATTAGAAACCCTGACACCAACAACCAATGTTAGCAACTTACGTTGGAAACCAGATATCATACAATCACGGCACCCTACTCTCTGTCTCTACACACTAGACAGTCCAAACCACCATATTGAACATTATTAAGTCCTCCTGTCCTATCACGTTTAGTTGGTTAATAATAAAATATTATTAAACCAACCATTTTTTGGAAAAAAATTGAATTAGTTTTATGGAATTGTTAATCTTTCCAATCTTGAATTGTTTGTCTTGTTTTAAATATTGCAGTCTCCTTTGCATTACTTTGATAATGTAACTTGCTTCTTTGATAATAATAATTATAAAACACAATTCTATAATTACCTGTCACTTTTATATACACATTCAAAAGTTTAGTAAAAATGTCTAGGCTTATTTTTTCAAATATTGTCCATAATTTAAATTTTAAAAACAAAGATTGTAACATTAATATAAGTAAGTACAAACTTTACCTAAACATAGTATGTGCCTTTCAAGTAAATGCTTGAAAAACTTTAAAAACTGCTTTAGATCTTGCGAAAACTGAAATGTCCTGCGTAATTTAATTATATTGATAACTAGGGGAAATCCTTGCGTGATCCGCACGCCAACCCCGTTTGAACTTTCTATACACATAATCATGTTGTTTTCTTTATAATAAAGACTTATGATTAATAATAACCCCAAAGCTAAGGTGGTAAGTAATGTTAAATGTCCAAATCCCATTATTTCGTATATTTTATAACAGCAGTTATAATAAAGGTTAAAAGAACCAGCAAATCCCAGGTTTTAATAAAAACCTAACCCAAAAGTTAGAAATACAAATAAATGCTTCAAAGTTTTAAATCAGCTGTAAATTAAAATATTAGAGAAAACAGCAGTTTTATCCGTTATTTTATTCGATTGGTTACTATGGTAAGAAATATGTGTTGGCTCATCAGACAAGACCTAAGCTAAGAATTGTTTCCGACTAAATTTACGAAAAACTTTAAATAAAAAATATTTTTATCAAAATGAATTATAGCCTATGTTACTCAGGTATAGTGTAGATTTGTATTTAAAAAAAAATGTTTCAATTGGTTCAGTAGTTCCAGAGATTACATACAAACAAATTTTACCTCTATAATATTAGTACAGACTAGTAAAAACAAATATAAGTTTAGAGTTTATAAGAGTGATATAACGACTTACAGGGTCATGCCCACCATGGCCGCCTCCATATCCACCGCCTCCATATCCACCACCTCCGCTGTATCCACCGCCTCCACTGTATCCACCGCCTCCACTATATCCACCGCCTCCACTGTATCCACCATCTCCGCTGTATCCTCCTCCAACACTATAACTATCCTGGCTAGAGTAACCTTCAGAAGGCACACCATAGCTGGCTGAGGTCGCTCCGGACCCTCCAAGGTGTCCGCATTCTACTATAGCTGCAAAGCATGCTGTAAGTGCTACCAACTGCAAAACAAAAGTTCATTAAATTTTATTTCGATTTTACACAACTGCTAAACAGAGCTACATCAATTAAAGATAAGAAAGGCAGTGTTTGTTTTGTGCTTCTTTTCTACAGTAACAAACCAAATTCTACTTAATAACATAGTTAGTTTATTAAAATATATTTATTTTGATCATACGTTTTGTAAGTGCATATCACGATTTAACTATTCAATTAATCGAAGTGTACATTTTTCAACAACTACTTAAAGGCAATATCTTCATTACCAGTTCCTGGTCAATTAACCCATAGCCGGAAGATCACGTAGTTAATGCGAAGGAAGTCTTACGCGACTTAATTTTGCGGAAACTGCTGGAAGAGTGATGATACAATATCAACGTAGACAGGTGGTTACGCAATTTCCTTTTCAAAAATAATAACCAACGCTTTCTCACTTCAAAAACAAAAACACCTTTTAACTTTGTTTAGTAGTTTACGGCAATCTACAAAACATACATTCAGTCCAAAAACTAAATTACTTTATTACAACGCCTTTCTGAATTCCAAATGACTTAGACATCGATAGTGAAACATGCCCGATAAATTCCCTTAAAGTCCGATTTTAGAAAACCCCAATTGTTGTGGTGTCGATTTAGTTCATTTTCTCTGTTTTGCAAAACGGTTTGTTGCTGTTGACAGATTTTCCAAAATGTATTGAACCGCTTTCCTCGAGAGTGTTAAGCAACAACTGTTTACTAATTAAAGTCGAATTTAATTGCTTCATCGCACTGATAAAAATAAAGCAAATACGATTAGAATAGTTTGTTTACTATTTGAAGTTTGGCAATGAGACAAATGGAGTTCCATAGCAATGCGTGAAGCGATATTTTTATCAACAATCATTTCATTGACAATAGAAACTATTAATGGGCACGTTTGTTTATAGTAAATAGTGAAAGTCCGACCGTCTATCACATTCGTGCAAATGTTTTTTAAATATGTTATCTCGAAAATAATATCAGGAAAACCTTCTACGTTTATGATATAGAGCAACCGAATATGATTTTAAATAGCTATTAGTACACAATGATTGAATGAATCCCCCGAACCACAAATAGAAGGAACAAAAAGCAATAACAGAACAATTTAATGAAAAGTTATGTTTATTGTACTACCCTTACGCACATTTAAATGACACAGTCATCATCCTCAGAGGGATTTAACACTATTCGGAACTTAACACAATTGGGTTTCATTCCAATCATTGTGAATTTGTCGCTTCAATCTTTATAATTAACTATTAGTTATTAAGACTTACCGCCAGCAATCTTTTAAGTTGTACCTTCAATTTACAATATCACATAAGTACACTACACGTGTTTCGGACCATATTGTCCCTCGTAAACACCATATTGTTGGGTGATCAAAACACTTAATTAAAATGGAAGGTAAAACTTGAAAGGATTGCTGGCGGTAAGTGTTAATAAATACACACATTTTGCTCAAGAAAACGTAAAGTAATAAAAGTGGGCTACGTTCACGTAAATTTATATATTTAAAAGCCAAATGCCACTCACTGACTCATCACGATTTCTCAAAAACTACTCAACAGATTGGAAGGAAATTTAGTATGTAGCTTCCTCTAGGGGCCTAGGTGCTCGCTAAGAAAGTTTTTCAAAAAATTTGAAATTTTAGGGGTGTTTGGGGGGATCAAAAATACTAAAAAAAAACCTCTAATGGATTGGAATGAAATTTGGTATGTAGCTTTTCCTCTAGGGCCCTAGGTACTCGCTAAGAAAGGTTTTTAAAAAATAATTAATTTTAGGGAGGTTTGGTGGGCTCAAAGTTACTAAAAATCCCCATAAGAAATACATAGTGTAATCTATTTATTGATATATATATATATTTTTTTTTTTTTTTGTTAACGTACATTTAACTTTGATTTGTCTACTCCGTGCAAAGCCGGATCGGGCAGCTAGTATTATATATAAATAATAAAATAGACATTCATGATTGTTTCTTAGATTGATTGAAAATATTTTGGATGTGAGGAAGCAATGTGTCGCCTTAATATTTGACCCAATTTGAGCTAAACACGTTATTAAACACATTTTAAATATAAAAACCACGTTTCCAAAACTAAATTGATTGCTATTCTATGGTAACGTTGTCTGGAATAATTGGAAAACTTGAATTTACAATTGGAGCAAGAAAATCTAAGACAGATAACAAATTAAAGAGCTTTTAAAATACTAGGGCTTAAATTTTACTTTCATAAACTGTAGGCATTTTAAATTGACACAACCCTCTTTGCATTACACTTTGTATAATACTGTTTTATAACACCTTAATTTAATATATTTATATAAACTTATTTATTAATCGATTTTGAAATGTATTTTGTGAAGTCATTCTCGAACCTATCCTTGTATCAAAAAATGAATTTTTGCTTTTTGTGAAATCAAACTTTTAATTGCACCGACACAAACATATTTTGTACATAAACGTAAACTTATCCATTACAAAAAAAAAACAATCTTCAATGCCCATTAATTGTTCTTTTTTATTTGTTCGCTTATTTACACTCAACAAATAATTCCGTACACTTTATTTTTTAAATATTTAAAAAATGAGTTTTATTAACACTTTCAAAGTGTAATCAATGTGTAGTGTAAGTTATTTTTGTAAAATTCTGAAATAAATTAAACCTAAAAAAATAATTTCCTTTTTCCCTCACTTTAAAAATTAAGAAATAAATAACTAAAATTTTAAAAAATTCTTCTTTAAGCTTTAATAGTGTTAATTCAGTCCACAAGTAGGGATTATTACAAACAAATTTAACATTAAATCGCGAACATAAATCTCAACTTTTTCAAATTTATATAAACTGAAATTATGCTTAAAAACTACACAAATCCATCTTGTGGCAGTCACTACCTTGAGTCCGGCCATATTGATGAGATGTTGAAGAGTGCTGAGGAACTGATGCAGGTTGAAGAGAAACCGTCTGTTTTTATACGCACCGTATGACATAAGGAGTCCTCCCGCTTATTCTTCTGCCCCCCTTGATTGTGGTTGATTAATTAATTGTTGTATAGGCAAATCCCCTTAGCTTTTCGTTCTATGTGGTACTTGAGTAGTGCTAAGTTCATGGGTAGCGAATTGAGCTTTAGTTCGGAATATGATGGATTAGTAAAATAGTTTTAGGTTTGTTTGAACACTTTCTGTATTTTTAAAAGGTATAAAATAATCTTGTTTCTTATGTTTCATTGTTTTACGAGTCAATTTGAAACGCCTGAACGTTACACTAGTGAAATGCAACTCTTAGAATAAGCATAAAAACACATTTTATATTTTTGATTTTTAGAGTATTTACTGATTATAGTGAATTTATTTTAGCTTTGCTATTTATTTCTACGGTTTGGCATTATTGTTTATTTTTATATTTTATTCTTGTCAAGTAGGTAGTTTTAAATATAATCAGATTAAAGCTTATTTTTGCTTTGACTTATATTTTGTTTGTTTATTATTTTGTTTTTAGCATTTTTTGTTTCCTTTAATTTTATGATTATAAACGTACGCATATCTTATCTGATGTTTTGTTTATTTTATCTCATTTTATTGGATTTGCAGAGAAAAGATAGAGATGTTTGATTAGTATTGACAATTTTCCAAAATCTTTTTCTTGTACGTACCGAGCTTATGCCGTACACAAAATTTAATTACTGTTATTATACTATGTAGTATTTAATATCTCTTCAAAAATAGTTCAAAGTAAAAGTGGTAAACCCATTTTCTTGAGTAAGAAATAGAAATAGTAAAACACAACAATTATTATATTCATAATTCACAGTTTGAAACATGAACTTTACGTTGGCTTTATATTGACAACATAATTGTTTTAAACTAGGGGAAACCCCTGCGTGTTCCGCACGCCAACCCCGTTGGAACCTTCTATACACATAATCATGTTACGATGTTTTCTTTATAATAAATGTGTAGGATTAATATTAACCCCAAAGCTAAGGTGGTAAATAATGATGTTTAAATCAAATTATTTCGTATATTTTATAAGAGCAGTTATAATAAAGGTTAAAAGAACCAGCACGGCTCAGGTCTACACTTTAATAAAAACCTAACCTAAAAGTTTGAAATACAAATAATTGCTTCAAAGTTTGAAATCAGCTGTTATTGGAAACATTGGAGCAGACAGCTGTTTTTTCTGTTATTTTATTCAATTCGTTGCTATGGTAATAAATGTAAATACATGTGTTGGCTCATCAGTGTAGGCCTAACATAAGATTTTTTGCCTAAATTTACAAATATTGAAATAAAAAACGTTTTTATCAGAATGAATTATAGCCTATGCTACTCAGGGATAATGTAGGTTTCTATTAGTAAAACTACTTTTTTCAATCGGTTCAGTAGTTCCAGAGATTACCCCCTAGGCCTACATCCAAAAAACAAACAAATTTTACCTCTTTATAATATTAGTAAAGAGTATAGATTAACAGTTTTAAAGCGATTTTCATCATTTGGACCTAGATAATCGTTTATTGATCTGCAACATATTCTTAATAAAAGTATAACTTTAATTATCTCTTGTGCTACCATTTTTTTAAATTCACTGACATTTATAGAGACAAAAATATATAAGCATTTTAAGAGGCTGCTTTGTTATATTAAATTTAGATATTTAATTACTTTAATCACCGAAACTTACTTCATATTGTTCTCATCTTCAGAAAGTAACAAAATTTACATCTAAATACAAATGTTGTATAAACACCACGAATCGTAGTTACAATACTTTAATAGCAACTATTTTATTATTATTTCATATTATCTTCTTTAAAGTCATCTAAAAGGCGAACGTTTTATACAACGTTTTCAAAAATATTATGCCTGAACGATATACTATTAAGATGTTAAAGTTAAAAAAATTTAAACATTACAAATTATCAAATGTTAATATTATTTTCAGCCTTTTGAACGACTTTAAAGACAATCAGTGTGAAACTTTCATCCTACGTATTTTAAACACAAGCTCACTTTTTAAAAACAACCCCCTTTTTGGCAAAAAACCTACGAAAATACGTTATTTTTTTATAAAAAACGGCTCTAACGATTTTGATAAAATGTTTCTTATTTGTAGCCTTTAATTCTCTCTCCTACTTTAATACAATAATTATGAAGTCACAGTTTGGGTTACATACGGAGTTGGCGTGCGAAACACGCAATGCATTGTTTATTGAAAATAGTCCCATACGGTAGGTTGGAGTGCGAAGCACGCAATGCATTGTGTACTTAAAATACTCAAAATACGGGGGTTGGCATGCAATGCACTGTGCGTCGGTCGCTTCTCATAGTGTTCAGTGTCAAGCTCACATGTGCGTCCTTAGCAGTGAACGTGTTTAACAATTTAAATATGTTTGTGAGAAAGTATGTGCCAGTTTCTGGTACTGTTTATTACAATTATTATATGTAAAATTAGTTTTTAAATTAGTATATTGAGTATTTGTAGTGTTGGTGCATTGTTGTTAGTAATACAGTTTTGGTAAAATTGTCAGAACTGGAGGTAGTACGTAACCATTGCTTGGGAATCCACATTCCTCGTGTTTCTTTCACCGCAAAAAAAATTCAAATTTCTTCTCTGCTATAAATGTGTCCAAATTAGGAATACATTGACACTATTTCAGAATATGAGAATGCATAGTTCACAGCTGAAACTGCAATTTCCTTCATATAGTGGTGAAAACTGGATGACCGAAATGGAGGAAAAACTTACTTTTACCTGTTTGTGCTCTTTTTGTCAATAAGAAAAACAATGAAAGAATGAAACAGTTCACAGTAGTCATTATTAATATTCAAAATAAGAAACCAATATAATCAGCAAAACGTACTGTTATTTAATACTTACTTACCTTCTTTTTCTGCGGTTACTAATGATTTTGAAAATAGGACATAGTAAGTAAAAAATGTTTTTCAAAATATTTATTAACATTTCTGCAAAGTTTTAGACACTGACATTAAAAAATAATAACTTCAGATGTGAAATAATGGAAACTATGTGTTTGAACTGATTCGTTTGCTGTCACCCTTTGTAAGAACGCATATTTCAATGAATTTTCCTTAGTGAGGCAATGATAAATATTGTTTGAACACTTACATCTAATCTGATAATTTGGTCGTTTCATTCGAAGGTTTACCTTCTTAGAAATACTGTGATGCATGTAGTATAAATCAACCAATGGCCTCTTTACCAAACAATACTAATATCGATAACTCGGAGTACTTATTTAACATGCATATTTTCTAAATAGATATAATCTAAGTCGAGAGTTGTTTTCCAATCGGGAGACTTTGATCTCAGAGTCATAAGATCTAGATCCAGATCCGATCTAAGAGATCTTCTGAGAGCAATCTTTAAGGAAGTCCTGCCAGTGTGAATAAAACATGTTTATGACCGAATTTCCTGTAATTTTATTAACAGCAGAAAGATAATAATAGTTTATGGTGAAAACTATAAATGAAATTATGTTAGGTCATACTTTCTGGAAGTTGTGTAAGTATAATTGTTTAAAATTTGTGCTTATCATTTAGACACAACTGTAGCATATTTCAACATGTCTTTTCACGAAGCAAAAATATGTTTTTCACATCATCTGACGGCAAATGTCCGAATAACTAATAATAAAATTGAACATCCATGATTAATAAATGATAACTTCAAACAGAGAACACCTCATAGGCGCAATTTGGAAGTTCAGAATTTTAACCACTCCCAAAATGGAGAATTTGGGGCATTCTCGATATTTTCGAAAGAGATTCCACATCTTATACATATCAAATTGAAGAGCATTCAGTGTAAAATCAATTGTTATTTTTAAATATAAATCTATCAACTGAGTTTGAAGAACCAAAATGGTGGTGTGTGGTAAGCAAATTGTCGCCACAGGGGCAGAGAACACTCCCCCCCCTTCCAAATAATAAATGTAATAATAAAAATACAATATTACAATTGAATAATACAAATTAATAATTTATTCAATTTGTTGAAATATACTGTACTGTACCTAATATTTCTTTCAGCAAAACCGTATTGACACAAATGAGCTTATATGTTTTTAATTAAATCCTGAACATAATCAGATTTAGTACTTTCACTAACTTTCTGTAATTTTTTCAAACTATTGTTTTGATTTGCACAGTTTGACACTGTAAGTTTTGAGAATATTAAAACAAAAACAATATAACAACATTGCAACATTTGAGAGCATGGTAACTCTGTAGAACTGTATGGACAAACTCCAGATTCACTGTCCACATATTTACATATGCGTGATAACTACAAATGCAATGTATTGAGTAAGATACGTAGTCGATAAAAAACATTTGACGTTATGAAAGAGTGAGATGTATAACCAAATTATCAAGTAGGTATGGTTGTACGTTCTTCCAGTAATTTGTATCATACAAATTGATGCAAGTAGGCCTTACGTCTTAAGACGTTCGTCAATATGTTGGCTACAGACCTACTCACTAAAGCTACGCTCTTCCAGTAATGTGTGGGAACTAATTATACGTTTCTCATCCAGTTTTGTTTGTCTCGCATTGCTTAATACAAACGAAATGTTTCAAGAACTAGACGTCAATTAAGTTAATTGAGTAATCCAAGCGAATTATTTTCGGCAATTTAGGTATGTATTGCAGACTGTGTGTGCAGGGTTACGTGAAGCTGAAGTCCCTGCCAGACACTTTGCTTTCTCACAGCTCATCTTGAACCTGCTTCACACGAGTAACAGAATGGATCTGTTTATTAGACGGCGATTGGTGTTGTACAAAAATATAAATGTTTTGAAACTTTACAAATAGTATTCAAATAAAAATAAATACAAATTAATTTATTATAATATTTTTTCCATATTTGTGCATCTTTTGTTTTAAATAAAAATATTAAAAAATTAAAGTTAAATGACAAACTACAATTTTTAGTTGAACGTTACGAATAAATCCAATTTCCTATCAGTTGAGAAATATTTGAATTGCATGTTTGTTATATCAAGCCACTATTATAATTAATACTAATATTACCTTAATAAGGTTCGTCACGTGACTTCTTGTCGTATCATTTAAGACGACATGTTTCGGAGCCGTAACTCCATCTTCAGGTCTTAATCACTCCAAAGAGATCGTCGAACGCTAAAATAAAAATGAACTACTTATTTTACCTTGCGACTATCTCTTCGGAGTGATTCAGACCTGAAGATGGAGTTACGGCTCTGAAACATGCTTCCTTAAATGATACGGCAAGAAGTCACGTGACGGACCTTATTAAGGTAATAATATTATTAATGAGAAATATTGTTCATGATTGAAAATCGTGATTGTATAAAGTGTTTTTTGATCTGGAAATTATTGTACTTCAAGTAACTATATTATGTTTCTTACGAACCTAAATTATTAAACAACATAAATTGTTGCTCACAAAATTACCTTTTCTATAGAATTTCAGTGTTATTAAATAATTGTGTTGTTATGTTAGTGCTTTAATAAATTATAAAACTTTTCAAATGATTGAAATACATTTTTTTACTCTTAGTATGTAGAATGTTTATATATGTGATTTGAATTCTTATAGTTTGTATGTTAGTAACCATCCATGAGGCACTTTCAATAGCAAATCACATGGTTTATACACTTGATTTGATCTGCAGCCCTTCTGTTCGCACTAGTAGAATATAAGGAAAATATTCTTTGAAATTCCACTACTCCAAAAAAAGGCAAATGGGGGAATCATTTTCGACGAAATTTACTGTCCAAACATAGGGTGTGACATTTTTAGAAAATAAACATTATAATAACACAAGTATTTTTTGAAAAAAATATAAAAAATATCGTTTAGAAAAAGGATATATAATTCTAAAAATTCTGTATTTGTAAAATTAGTTTTTTTTATGTTTATTTACCTTTTATGTTTAACACCTTTAAAATAGTGTAACTTGTGATCAATATGCATAAAAAATATCAACAACACAAAATCATACATAAAACACACGAGTAGCTTTCCACACATCATACATGTACTTCCTTTCCTTTTACTAAGTTCTAAAATTTAACTAGTGGACCTGACAATGCTTCGCTATTGCTTGATTTAATTTTAAGGATGTTTAACCCATTTCATCCCTTCGACTTAAGTAATCGAATTGTTTTTTTATATCAATTAAGAATAACATTAAATAATTTTAGTTTTATAGTTTATATGAATTTAATGAAATTATTTTTTGTTGTGTATGGGTTGCCACATTTAAAATTATTGGTTTGTAGTGACCATATTCTCTAAAAATGTTTGGTAATAATATGTTTAAATTGTGACATTTTAGTGAAATCAGTTAATAGTTTTTCAGAATACAGAAAAAGCAAGTGTATGGATTACTACTTAATTTTAAGGGTAGTTATTCCATTTCATCCCTTTGACTTAAGTAATCTAATTTCAAATAGTTTTTTTATATTCTTTAAAAATAATACTGTATAATTTTAGTTGTATAGCTTGTGGGAAGTTAGTTTAATTTATATTATTCTAAAGGGGTTGCAACCAATTAGAATGTAGTAATTGTAACGTCTAAACACTCTTGGCAATGACATGGATAAACTGTGAAATTTAAATGAAATTGGTCCAATATATTTTGAGTCTATAGAGGACAAAGAAACATTCATTTTTATAAAATAATGTTTTTAATGTTTACTTTATAACAGGTATACTACCTAAAAAAAAACACAAACTAAATATATTTTATAAAACTAATAGAAACGTGTTTTATTGCTTAAAAATAAAGAAGTATTGTTAAAAATAAAAATAAAGTATTGTTACTATATACAGTTCGTGAGTGTAAAGTAAACTAAAGTTCAACTGAAACGATTATTAATTTCTTGACGTCCTAACTTGCCCATAGAATACAAAGCTTAAAAGTGGCATTTCATTATTGAACATACGGTTAAATGGTACTTAACCCTATAGGAGATATAAGTTTTCGATGCATGTACGATAAATTTATAAAAAAACCACAGGCAATCGTAATAAGGTCAACTATAAACAGTGTTAAAATAAAGCTAGCTCTGGAAAGCACTGTATTACAATAAAGCTTATTCAAATCTAGATCTAAAAATACCCGACGCGCACATGATGTAACTAGACCTCATTAAAATACAATGGGTTTAATTTTAATTCGGGCTAGTTCATTTCAATATATTTCGGTTACTTTCCTCTTCTAATGAATTCGTTGATTACAGGTTGAAATATTAAGAACGTGTAACGAGATCAAGATTGCGTTGGACTTTCTCTCATTGTGGTCTGCGAAATTTGGAAAAGATATTTTGTCAACGCGGCGAGTCTATCTTGTACAGTATCAATACAACAGTAGAGAACACTCAGAAGTCAGACTTGCATTCACTCAACAAAATATAATTTAAATATAATGCAATACAGAATTCTGGCTGTAGGAATTGGTGCCTTCGATTCAGTCATAAGTTAAGTGTAGATTTAAATCCTTCATCTAACTTTCAACTTTTGCTAATTAAAATAGTTCTACCACGCAGCTGAACCGCTGACGAGAGTTGAGCGAATTTCCAAAACTAAGTTTATATGTTTTAGGGTTTCAACCGACTATTTCGGATATTGGTCTATGACGGCACTGAATAGCTGCCTGTGTATACGAAACATATTAGCATAATTTGTTTGCACCTAAGCCTCCAGCTTCGACTCACGCGCTACTTCGTTCCAATCGCGGAGAAAAATGTCGCTTTGCGAGTTTGCACCTCCACCTTGAGTTACAACGATTATAACCCTGTTGCAACTTTCTATACACATAATCATGCTATGTTTTCTTTATAATAAATGTGTAGGATTAATGATAACCCCAAAGCTAAGATGGTAAATAATGTTAAATGTTCAAATCAAATTATTTCGTATATTTTATAACAGCAGTTATAATAAAGGTTAAGAAACAGCAAGGCTAAGGTCTACACCATAATAAAAACCTAACCTAAAAGTTAGAAATACAAATAATTGTTTCAAAGTTTAAAATCAGCTGTTAATGGAGACATTAGAGCAAACAGCTGTTTTATCTGTTGTTTTATTCAATTTATTGCTATGGTAATAAATGTATTACATGTGTTGGTTCATCAGTCTAGCCCTAACCTAAGAATTTTTCCGACTAAATTTACAAATATTGAAATAAAAAAATGTTTTTATCAAAATGAATTATAGCCTATGTCATTCAGGCATATTGTAGGTTTTTATTAGTAAAACTATTTTTTCAATGGGTTCAGTAGTTCCAGATATTACCCCCTACATACAAACAAACAAACAAATTTTACCTCTTTATAATATTACTATAGACCAAAACAGATGTTAGTCATTACATGAAATAGATTAAGAAAATGAAACATTTAGAAATTGGAAAGTGAGAAATGTTCTCAGCACACAGTTTTGAGAATTTTGCTGCAAAAATTTTGTGATTTTATATGGATAGAACTTAAAACCAGGAGCAGAGCATATATAGTAAAGAGTTTGATAAGCAACTCCTCTTTTGAAAGTATTCCAACAACTTGAAAGGTTTATGAGGATGTTTTCATCTATGCACGTTCTGACTATTCCGTAATGGCTAAACCCAGTAAATGTTTAGCCATTACATCACAAATTCGGCGAGCCCCTTTCACCCGTCTACAATAAAGCGGCGAGTCTTCGATGTGTAACTTGCCCGCGTTATCTACTTTCCTTTGATTTCGTTGGAGATTAAACAACAAAACTGCCGTTAATACGATGAGCGATTACAGCAATTAGCCTCCACTTTGATTATAAGAGTTTAAGTTCTGTTTGTGTTGTAATTAAATTATTATTTAATTAGTAATAAACAATTGAAAGTTTATTGCATAACACAAAAATTACCGTACATAAGGATTTCCTGTTATACTTTTTTGCTGTAGAAAATAATTTTTCAACATTTAATAATAACAAAATTATTTTTATTCTAGAAATACATCATGGAATGTGTAATTATAATAGCTTTCAAGAAATAAAACTGGCAGCAAAAGAGCTTAGTTGTCAATTTATTTTCGCAAAAATCTAAGCTAAAATTAAAATATGAATATATATTTATATATGTATACGGTTTTTTGTTATAGCTGATGTGTCATCGAGGATGGTATTTTTGCCGTTGATTCGCGATTGATAATTACCCGTGAAAGTTTGTGTTGTTTGTTATTTCTTTCCCAGTTTCCAAACTAAACCATTTACACTTTCATTTGTTTGCAAGACAATGTTTAGAACTAAACCAGAAAACATACTTTAAAAGAAACTAGAAAGTTGTGAACATCGAGTTTTTCAAAGTAAAGTAGCTCAAGAACTTTTCAATACGAAGTTGGAAAGGTTTTTAATAGTATCTTTCTCTCTCTCCCTCCCTCTCCTCCCTCTCCTCCTCCCCCTCCTCCCCCAACTGTCTCTCTCTCTCTCTCTATACGTCTAAATGTTTCTTTGTACATTTCAACATTGTATGTACGTTTTTAAATAAATTAATTAATTTGAATTTTTGTGTAGTTTTATTGTAAACTAGTGGATCAGCAATGCTTTCTTTATTGCTTGATTTAATTTTAAGGGTGGTTATCCCATTTCATCCCTTTGGCTTAGTAATCAAATTGCAAATAGTTTTGTATTATCTTAAAAATACCGTAATTTTAGGTTTATAGCTTGTACTAAGTTAGTTTAATTTGTATTTATTTTATAGGGCTAGCAACTCCATTTCAACCCTTTGGATTTGGATAAAAACTATCCTATATTTTAAGTTGGAATAAATCACATATTTTGAAAAAATGTCATTAAGATCGGTTGAGTAGTATCGGAGTTCATCGCGGACAGACACCGAGACAATGGTTGTTTATATATATATATAGATTAGTATAAGACACTGTATAGTATTTAAATATATACAATTATAAATCAAAATAAAGATAACAATTTTATCTTTTAGTTTCATTGAAATTGTTTGTTTAGTTTTCAATATAACTATGTTTAAACTGATGTAATGTTCGTTGGTATGTTGAATGTCAAAAGGTATGTTGAATCACGTTGTAACATCCGTAAGTGGTTCAAATAGAGTTTGTAATTTTAAATTTATAGGCGTAATTAGTATAAGATACTGTTTAGCATTTAAATGTACAATTAATTGTATTTTATATCAAAATAGAGATAAATATATGATTTTTTAATGACTTTTAGTTTCATTCAGATTGTTTGTTTAGTTTTCAATATAATTATGTTTAAACTCATGGTTATCCATGGTGTCGAATAATTTGTTTATTACTATTATTGAAAGCGAAAATATCATTTAAAAAGTATTAAACAATATTTCATAGATAAGAAACAATTTTTTAAACAGCATATCTCTAATTATATAGATGTTTATATAGGTCCAAGTAACGAACGATGTTTGAATTGAATTATAATACAGTAAGTATTTTTCGTAGATTTTTAATTGTGTTTGTTTTTAGTTTTTCAATCTAACCTAAAAAAGCTGTTGATTTTGAATAATAATAAACTGATTATAAATTTGCAGTCAAGTTGCTATGGTAATGAGCGTAAACAAACATGTGTCACTAAAACTTTTTATCCGAAAAGTTGTTTTTGTGAGTTACGATTTTAAATTCATACAAATATCCAATCGAAAAAAGCTTGTTCAGTTTTCCCCAAATTTGAAAATTTTCCAGGAACTTTTCGATTTTTTCTTTCCATAAAAAACTAATTCGAACTACTAAAAATACAAAATAACTAAATTGGCCCAGCCGTTCTCAAGTGTTGAGCTTACCAACGAACAGCATTTCATTTTTATTATATAGACATTGTTTGTAATAATGCATGTACACAAATTTATTTTGAACGTATTAAATGGAAGAGAAGACCTAAGGTCCTAACTTCAACCAAAATAAAGATTATTAATAAATCAAACTCTTTAATCTAGTTAATTAGAGGGAATTATTATGAATTTTCATGGTATTCGACGATGTTTTCAATTTGATTGTAGCTTGAATTTTATATTATTTTGTTCGTAATGTGTATATTTGAATGATTTATTAACTCTTTGAATATTATATTATATTGTAGCAAGAAGTATAATTTATATTCGGAAACGATAGCTTATTTTCTTATTTCTTTAATTTTTTTAGTAAACCGTAGATTTTATTAATTTAATCTTTATCAATTCATAACTTATTTATAATTAAATATTCTATTGGAAAGTAGTTTAATCTTCCTTTCCTTCATTTGAGGCAAAATAATTTGATGTTATAAATTACAAGATGAGAATCACATTTTTAGTGAACTAACATTAACAAAAACTCTGCAAATGGCCCTCCCGTACCCAACCTGTCCATTAAAATGCAATTTTTAACCAATGCACTTTTATTGTCATTATAAACTGCGTTATGTTTGCGTATCCCACGACCTGTCATTTAACCCGACGGAATAACTGTCGTTAAAGTCTCCAAGACGCCTAGACTTACGTATTCCATTGTAACGCTTTACTTCCTACAAGCCTATGTCGTACTGTACGGGATTGAGTAAGACCTTGATGGGAGAGTTGCACTGGTAATTGGCGGTCAAGACATAAGTTTCGCACACTTCCACTACAACTAATTGCGATGTGTAACACAGATAGGCAAATGACTTGGGTAACAAACAACTGGTTCAATTAACTTATTTCATTTATTAACTGAAGTTCCGGTCGCGGCAGCTTCCTTCTTCGAGTTACGTGCGAAGAATGAAATTAAAAAATATCATCGCTGCCAACAAGTACGTTTTTTTGTTTCCTCTTGCGTAAACCATAAACAAGAAATAAAAGTCAAGATTATTTCCTGCTTGGAAAGAAACCTTTATGGAATTATATTTTCACCTCGAAAACGTAAACTTAAACGTTGAACAGTTTAATAAATGTTTATATTAGATTAAACATAATATCATTTCCCTGCGTTCTCTGATAAAATATCAAAGGAACGTTAATTATAAACTATTAACCCTGACTGTACCACGACCTAACTGTTTGCTGATCTTGTACATACACACTAAAGGTAGTAACTTCTTGTTTTACTTAATAGAATTTCTTCTTTCCGTGACTTAAATGTTTCTTTATGACCTTAGTATCACCCCCCCTCCTCCCCCCGCGTTAATCTTACCCTAACATGTACATAACGGCACGACTGTGACTTTATAAAAGTAAAGCAGTTCAAACACAATATTTTATTTTTATATACTTAATAGAATAAATTTATTGGGTAAAAAGGAACGATTTCAATCAGGTGAAGTTCAATTTACTCGGAAAATACAACGATTTAAATCAGATCATATGATTTTTTCCTGTTATCAGATTAGACCTAAGTTTTACTTTCTCACTATCACTATAATAGTGATCGCAAAAAAAAATCGATGTTGAGATTTTTGTGGAAATATCCGTTTTGGGACCCCCTGAGTCCAAAAAAAGTGGTTTTTACAAAATGTCTGTCGTATGTCTGTATGTATGTCTGTATGTATACAAAGCTAGAGCGAAAACTATTCAAACGATTTCAAACAAATTTGCACCAGACATGTCAAGTAGGCCTGTATAAATAGGCCTAAAAAAAGGCACGAAAAAAGATTTTGAAATTTTTTGAAAACAACCCCCTTTTGGCAAAAAAAAACCCCCAAAAAATCAGTTATTTTTTTATAAACAAAACGGCTCTAAAGATTTTGATAGAATTTTGCTTATTTGTAGCCCTTAATGCACAATACCATGTGCAAAAAACCGCATCTTTCTAAAAATTCTCGTTTAGCTAATAATAATGACTGATTTTTGGTGGGTTTTTTCCCCGAAAATAGGGTTGTTTTTCAAAAATTTTCCAAACCTTTTTTCGTGCATCTATACAGGCCTAATTGACGTGTTTGGTGCAAATTTGTTCGAAATCGATGGAATAGTTTTCTCTTTAGATAATAATAATAATATTTATTAGTCAATCTCCTACTTTAATAAATCACCTCTCCTACCCCATCCACAATTATGAAGTCACAGTGAATCTGTTAAATAATTTTAATATGTTTGTGAGAAAGTATGTGCCAGTTCCTGGTACCGTTTATTTATTATAAATTCAAATTTAAAAAAAACCGTTACATCAACAAGAAGAGCTGATGATCTTAAAACGGCGGAATAGATTTTCTTGAATTATAGCTAAGAACACTCTCGATCTTAAATGAACGAATAAACTAAATAAAAATCTGTTCATCCATTTGGAAGCTGCGATGCCACAGACAGATACACACATACACACACGTTAAACTTATAACGAACCTGTGTTTGCGTCGGGGGATAAAAAGGAGAGCGAACAAAACTTCTTTTAAAATTTGTATTTCAAGTTTTTATAATAGATTATTTTAAAGGGTCGAGCATTCAAACAGATATTTACAAATTTTAATCCAAGACAAAAAACTATATTATATTTAATTAACACATTTTTTAGTGACTTTCAAAAGAACCAATAGAATCGAATACTGTAGTAACAAAATTAATAACAATATGTTTTTGAGAATATTAGCAGCGCTTGGTAAATAAATGAGATAACTAAATTAATATTTTGAGAAATAGATGAAATATTGAAAATGTGATCAAATATGTATTTAATAGTTCAGTTAGAACAGGGTTGGAATTGGCTAGAATTGTTCGGCCTTCGCTAACAAAATATTATATGAACATGATTAAGAACTTAGGTAAACGTGTACTGTTTGTGCACAAAATAAATATTTACCAAAAGTACAAAACCAAATCAACGTCCCACATTGCGTTTAGTTGGAGGTTTTGGTTATAGGTTAAAAAAAACTAACAGCTTACACTACAAATGCAGAAATTTTTTGATTTTGTTATTATTTTTCTATAAAATTATGGCCCAAGTCAGCTGTAAGTGAGTGCATATTTATTGGTTTCCGTAGCAACTACAATTAAATATGTGCATAGCCTCAGGTCCGAGTTGTTTATCTTTTTTAACATTACAGTCAGAATATGCAAATAGAATTGCTCTTTGGGAATTATTGTAAAACTTAATGAAGAAACCCATTCCAAGTATAAAGATTATTAAAATCGAACCCTACAAATATATAATAAAATGTATTCTTGTTACATCAATACTTAAGATATTCATAGATATAAATTAACCCTAAAATGGATATTTATTTGAAACTAGCAGCTCTGTCAGTGCTCGCCAACCCCGGTTGGTTCTTATGCAAACATATTATTGTAAATTATGTTAGTTATTGTTTACGGAAATGTGATTGATTAGGACAGAAGCACTTGGATATAAGTTGGGTGGTGGGGGTGCCTGTGACCTGTACATAATGTAAGTCAGAGATCGAAATAGATACGCAATATCCCCAACATTTGCGAAACATCCTATAAAATCCCTAATTTTGTCCAAAATGTTTCAATTTTTTAACATGAATTGCATATACTTTCGGAATAAAAAATAGTCTAAAATATTCTCTGAAAAGTACTCTACATGTTAATGAAAGTTTTGTCAAAATCGGTTCAGCCATTACGGAGATTAACCCGGCCACACACAAATAGTCAGACCGACAGACAGACAAAAAAATTATAAGTGAGTGTTTAGGTTTTGGTAATATATGAATAAACATATACAGTAAGCTTAGAAAATCTTTTGAAGTCACAGAGAGACACTCGAATTTAATTAATATATAGCAAATTGTAAAACAAAATTTTGTTACGTACTTTTTATTTTACGATGTTTTGGGGTAGTTTTACCCTCAAATCTCTAAAAATAATTTGCGATATTTTTTAACACTAATTCATTGTAAATTAAAATTAAATGCAAAAACTATATATCCAAACTCGTTTTTTCATGTGCACTTAAATCTTGATATTTCATTATCAAGAAGGGGGTGGTGGACGAATAGTTTTTTATTTCTAATGGGATACAAACCCTATTTGAACCTACCGTAAAAAGTAATTAAAAAACGCTTTGTAGTTAATTTTCTTCTTTTCTACTCAGAAAATGGTGTTCACACCATTTTATTAACCCTAAGAATAAAAATGTTGGCCGGCTAAAAATACAAGTTATTATTAAAATAAAGGCATTTCGTTAAATTATTTAAAGTTGTTGATTAGATTACTGAAAAATAGTGTAAAAGGTGTGTTATTGCATTTTTGGGGTGACGTAAAAACTTTGGAGTTTAGGGACCCCGATTTTTCGAATCTGTGACAAAATAAACGTATAATAAAAGTAGGATTCTTTGGTGGGAAGAATTGAACACGTCCTCCTCATTTTGAATAAGCAAATATGCCTTCTGTATTTTACTTTCTCACTATACTATAGTATAGAGAAAGTATACTGTAGTCGTCGCAAAAAAATCGATGTTGAGATTTTTGTATAAATATCCGTTTTGGGACCCCCTGAGTCCAAAAAAGTGTTTTTTACAAAATGTCTGTCTGTATGTATGTATGTATGTATGTATGTCCTTATGTATAGAGCGAAAACTATTCGATCGATTCAAATAAATTTGCACCAGACATGTCATGTAGGCCTCTACAGATGCACGAAAAACGGATTTGAAAATTTTTGAAAAACAATCTCCTTTTCAAAAAAAACCCCAAAAAATCAGTTATTATTTTTTTATAAAAAAACGGCTCTAACGATTTTGATAAAATTTTGCTTATTTGTAGCCTTTAATGTACCCTACCATATGCAAAAAACCGCATCTTTCTAAAAATTCTCGTTTAGCTAATAATAATAATAATAACTGATTTTGGGGGATTTTTTTGGCCATAAAGGAGGGTTTTTTTCAAAATGTTTCAAAACCTTTTTTCGAGCATCTATACAAGCCTAATTTACAAGTTTGGTTCAAATTTGTTCGAAATCGATCGAATAATTTTCTCTCTAGATAATAATAATAATATTTATTAGTTAATCTCCTACTTTGATAAATCACCTCTCCTACCCCTCCTACAATTATGAAGTCACAGTGAATCTGTTTAATAATTTAAATATGTTTGTGAGAAAGTATGTGCCAGTTCCTGGTACCGTTTATTTTGTTTATCTTCATCTTAAACTCCAAATTTAAAGAAGTTGACCTTCTATGTTAATGTAACAGTAAAATGTTGTTAACCTTATAAAAATTGTTCTTACTATAAACACTTATTGTGGATACATATAGTGAAATCACCCCAAACTCTGCTCTCTCTACCTAATAACCATCAGTCTATAATATATTCAGACGCAACACTAATAGCTGCAGAAACATAGGCTAATTACTCTCAAGAGGATAGTAGTGTTAACGACCCTCTGTCGGCGATGACATTAAATTCGCAACATGACCTTCACAAGGATAACCATGAGGACTGTGCATGCTTTTTTCTAGTCTTGGAATTCTCCTCAGTGCAACGAGAGCTCTGAGATTGACATTCAAAGCTTCCACTGACTGCATGTCAAATGAGATTGTTCAATACAATTACTGATATTATTTAAATGTATTCCTACTCATTTGTTAAGTTCAATGCAAAAGCGTCAACCGTGTGAAACTCACAACTAAGAATGCTATTTTATTATGTATATGATTTGCTTTATTTTGTTAATTCCTTTTCGGTTATCCATCTTGAACTAATCTGGGCCAACCTGTAATCACTTACTTCAACCTGTTGGCCTAGTAAGTTAAAAAAATATAAATATAACAGTGTGAATACTTGTATATAATTAATTTATTAATAAAGAAGTCTAATATACAGGTTGCCAGAAAATAAAACTGACGCATTGAACAGGTACATTACTTGGATCTACGTAATGGGAAAACAGCGTATAAACATTGAACCAAAATACTTTGCTTCCAAACAATCCATCTTTCTTCGTTAAAAATGCACATTCTAACTTTTTTAAGTAGGTATATACAGTTAAAATCTGACATTCACATTCAAACTTAAATACAGGACCCTGACCACACCTTACTATCTCCAAACACATATTTTACAATTTCTTTTTAATGAAGGTTTAGGATATATTATAACCTGAACAGTCTAAAAACGTATTCAGTTTATAATAGAACAAAAATTGTTATAAACTATAAAAATATAAAAAGACCTCTCATGGCCCGGTCTTAGTCTACTTAACCTATTATCATAAACAGCTGATTTTTAATTAACACTGCACTTTTAAATCACCTGATCGGTGTATTTTAAATGGGATAACACTTTAGACAAATAGTTAATGTTTTATTTTTGAAACTATAGGTCTAATTTTTTTTAAATATTAGTATTTTTCTCACATTATTTTTATCTTAAAATTTGAGTTAGTCCATATTTAAATACAAAAATAGGCAGTAATTGTACGTTTTTCATTTAATCTTACTTTTCAAATTTATTATCCAATAAACGGTACCAGGAACTGGCACATACTTTCTCACAAACATATTTAAATTATTAAACAGATTTATTGTGACTTCATAACTATAGGTGGGGTAAGAGAGGTGATTTAAAGTAGGAGATTAACTAATAAATATTATTATTATTATTATTAGCTAGAGAAAAAATTATTCGATCGATTTCGAACGAATTTGCACAAAACACGTCTATTATGCCTGTATAGATGCACGAAAAAAGGTTTTGAAAAATTGAAAAACAACCCTTTTTTGGCCAAAAAACCCCCAAAAATAAGTTATTACTATTATTATTAGCTAAACAAGAATTTTTAGGAAAATACGGTTTTCTGCATACGGTAGAGTACATTAAGGGCTACAAATAAGCCAAATTTGATCAAAACCGTTAGAGCCGTTTTTTTATAAAAAAATAATAACTGATTTTTTGTGGTTGTTTTGGCCAAAAAAGGGGTTGTTTTTCAAAAATTTTCAAACCCCTTTTTTCATGCATCTATATAGGCCTAATTGATATGTTTTGTGCAAATTTGTTCGAAATCGATCGAATAGTTTTCCTCTAGCTTTGTAAACATACAGACATACAGACAGACAGTTTGTAAAACCCACTTTATTGGACTTACGGGTCCCAAAACGGATATTTCCACAAAAATCTCAACATCGATTTTTTTGCGATCACTATACTTTCTCTATACTGTAGTATAGTGAGAAAGTAAAAACAAAAACTTTATTTTGTATACATTCAAAATATCAACCGTTAACCATATGTAATGTCAAATAACTCGAAAACCGTTAACTCTAAAAAAATCTATTGCAAGAGGTAAATTATATTGTTATTTTAACTGCGAACAAAATGACTTATTTATTGTTTTATTTAACTCAAACTGCAAAAAATCGATGTCCTTGGTTTAGGACTACATTTTTCAAAATTAGAGTAGAAGTACCATGAAGCTAAATACATAGCAATATTCACTAGTACATATTATAAATGATACAGTTGATTATTTCCTTTTTTCAGTACCACACATCTATAGATCTTATTTTCATGAATTTTGGTTAAATAGCCAATTAATAATATTCCGTGAATACTAACGCTTAATCCATAAATTTTAATGCATTTTTTTGTTTTATAATAAACAGATTTACTTAATATCAATGTATCACATCCTATTGTTTTTGAATGGTTTAGAACCAAACCAGTTAATCCATTAATCAGTTTTTTACGTTCTAAATCATTCTATGGGGCGCCACTGAAACAGTGTTTAAATACTATTACAACATTTTTAGACATAAATCAAGCAAAATAATTCGACCACGCATCTGGACTGCTGACGTGAGTTGAGCAAATTTCCAAAATCAAGTTTATAGGCCTATGTTTTAGGGTTTCAACCAACAATTTGGGAAATAGGTCTACTCAAGAAGGCGTTGAACAGCTGTCTGTGTGTACGCAATATATTAGTAGAATTTTTTTGCGCCTAATGGCCTCGCGAGTTTGCACACTTGGCTTCGAACCGGGTACTTTTATTGTATTTTACGTTTTGATCGATTTTGGGGGAACCAAGCGAGCTATAAGGTCGCGTAAAAAAACAAAATGTGCAGAATAACACCCTACATTTATATTTTTAGAAAAAACTCTAAAAAAATTTAATTCTCTTAGCAAAAATCAAAAACAATAGTTACTTCCGGTCAAAAACGTACTTCCGGTTGTTGAATTTTTTTGGCTAACGAACTCGTCCGAGCCACATAGACAACCAACATGTGTACCAAATTTGAACCAAATCAGACTTAAAATACGGCCGCTAGAGTGCGAATGGGGTGAATATAAAAATTTTAACCCCCAAAACGTGTTCTGGGGACCATGATCGGTGCTCATTTGCTACTCCCGCCCGTGGGTCTCACCATAAGGGCCACTGCAATAGCTCATTTTTCCTATGGAAATTCGCTAATAATAGAGATAACCACTAACTAAATGTTTGCTAAGCAAAGATAAATAAAGTAAATAAATAAATTCACAAACAAAACTATACAAAAACAGAAAATCTACATGAGTAGGCCTAGAGGGGGCCTATAAATACCAGTTTGCCCACCACTATTTCTTTACTCTTAGCAAATCATACATATGTTATTGTAAATAAATAGCCAATTTTTCTACCTACCTTTATTAGAAAACAGTTTATATTTCTTCTTTTTAATAATAAAAGGAAAGTGTTTATATTATTAAGGGCCAAATAGACAAAGCAGTCGTAACGATGTCTAATTTTAATTAATTATGAAGTCACTGTGAATCTGTTTAAATACAAACGTATAGTATGTAGTTCCAGCCAGACAGAAAAAGATAACGGCTAACGATCCTAGGGCGTTGAAAATGTACATATTTCACGGAAATATACGAATAGTTCTGAACGCTAAACCAGGTTTTCTTTATATTAAACGAAAATATAGAACTTGCACTTCAAATCGATATAAAAATTACTATACGAATACTGTATATAGATTTGTAATAGATACAGCGATTGCAAAATATGCTTTCTCATTTTTTGAAAACTGTCCAATGGCAAGGGTTTACAGACAAATTTATATCTAAGAAACTAGAAGAGTGACGAATGATTAGAAGATCGTGGTAGAAAGTTAAAATCTTGAAAAATCCAGTGGTGTCCTTAACTTATAGTCTGTCTAAGAATTATGTGCCTTGGAAAAGTGACGAGTTTGAGTAATTTCCTTATGCTTTCTAGCGCGGCATCAATATTGATTTAGGCAACTATAATTTTACAACGATGATTAGGGCCTACATATGTAAATATACTTTTTAGAAGAAATTTTTAAATACAAAAATTGAAGTTTAAAACTTTTTCTTTCCAATGGTTTTTGTTTTATTGAGATTTGATAATATTTAGTGGATGACATATTCGATACAAGTTGTGTTGTCTGAGACTACTCAATTGAGAAGTACCCAAAGGGGAACTGTAACCTTCACAGCCCCCCCCCCCTGGATCCGCCAATGTCATAGAGTAAATTTTGACTTAATATGGGCCCTTCTATAAGAAGACCAGTCACTTGAGAGAGTTCTGATAATCAGACACTGCCTGAAAGGAGTAAGAAATATACAAAAAGAAACACAAGTAAACTTTAAAACTTAATAATGTTGTAAATATTTATTTATATAATTTAGGTGTACGATTAATAAGAATCATACTACTTAACATATAGTACTGTGCCCAAATAACTGACAGAACTGCATTGTAATGATCCCAAAATGTTACATTAGAATGTACAAGCGTGATCGTTCAACTATGAGCACACAAATTAACCGTTACAGTGTTGCATATGGAACGGACTGTACCTCGTCCCTCCGCCACTCTTCTACTGCAATGCGTCGCCCTGAACTGATAACACTGGTGCTAAATTAGGTCAGGATAATTGTGAAAAAGCACACCTGTTTTTTATCCAACACTGTGGGTTATACTTTTAATTGTAGTTAAACCGGTAAACTGTCTGATAAGGTCAGGTTGTTTAAATTTGTTATTGCAGAAAATCCCGAGACTGTTCAATATCGAGCAATTCTATCTGCATGACGGACAGATATTATTTAAATAATCTAGTTACAGGCTTCTAATACAGTACATATAATCCATATATTAAGCCCATTCATGAATTTATATTATAAAAATCATATAAGGCGCACGAATGCTCTAAAAAAAATCATAAAACTGACTGAAGACTAATTTGTCTAAATTTGTTGTTTGTTAAAAGAATGATTGTATTTATTGAATTTATTGTAATACTCTACATCAAAACTTGTGTTAAGTGCCTCAACACAATTCACAAGATATCATTGTATCCAAAAAATTCTAATTGTTTTCAATAAAATTCTGCTGGTATGTATCCATGCAATCAAATAAACATTATCAATAAATCCTATAAAGTACGTACGTGAGTAATAATATAACAGCTGATTTCGCCCATCACCTGCAATACTTAAACAAAACCTAGCGTAGATTATACTTTGGGGTTATGTTTCCAACTTTAATCAATATAAGTCTTAAATATGAGTTAAATAATTAAAGTAGGCTATAATATGTTATACAATTTTCTTTGATGTTATAAAGTCAATATGAATACAACCTTTTATTATCAATAAATATTTTCATTTATACAAGTTAGATAAACATTCCTTTAACTGTAGAAACATTCGTATATTTTCGTATACCGGTAACATAATATAAACATATTCGATTATTAATTTCTACATTGTAATATTAATAACTTCTAAATCATTTGATCTATCAATATAAACTTAAAAAGCAATTAAAAGAAAATATTTTTATCTTTATTTTGATTTATAATAATGAATATAAATACAAAATTTTAACAAAATATGCCTACAGTTGTATAGTCCTTATAGTTGTACACATTTACCGAGTTAAAAATCCCCGTCAGCATACCTAGATAAAGTCTGTTGTTTTTAAATATTTTTGTATAATGTATTTCTGATGTGTAATTAATTAATCTGCCTGTGATTTTTCACGGGGGCTTACTAGTTGTGTGTATGTTTGTTGGTGGCTATTTAACTGAAGTGTGTTTATTGGTTTCTTGGGGAATTAGAATTTCTTATGATTAAAACAGTAAAATATATTAATACTAGATAACCCCGTTAAAAGGTGTTGAACATTCGTTTTGAGTTAAGTTGTAAATAATCTTTAAATATAATCTAGGCTCTTTTTCTTTTAATTATTAAAACTATTCTAACTTCATTATAAATGTTGAATAAGTTTCCCAAATAACCAGTTGTATGTACAAATATGTTTTAGTCTAGTGTGTTAAGGACCAATTGTTGACCTATGCTTATTATTAATTTTACAAAAACTGTTTACTTATGAGCCAAAAAAACTTATTTTATTTCATTTTGGGTTTGATATTTGATATTTATTTTTACTGTCACTAAGCAATCTTAAATTTGCAATAGACACTGTCTTAAAAACTATAAAAACAATATTTTAAAAACTTACAACGATATACAAACACCGGTATAAATACATATACAACATAAGGCAGTGAAAACTTACACATTGTATTACAATAACCACCACTAGACCAACAGACCAATAACTAATTTGCCATAATTTCAACAGACTCCGTGCCAGGATTTTATAGAATTCTGTTATACTGTACAAGGCTTTTGCCTTGAGCCAGGTCTGTAAATCTGTAAATTGAAAGGTCTGTAAATAATTTTTGAAATTATCCCTGGGCAAATGCTTAACATCATCTACCAACATATTGAATAACCTTACTCCAATCTGATCAAAGTGGGCTTGAGATTTTGTGAGTCTGACTTGTGGAACATTTATCTTATTTCTATTCCTTGTGTCAAGGACTACTTAAATTATCCCTGACAACAGACACTGCAAAATAAACATACTATTCAAGGTCAATATTTTCAACTCAATGAAATGTTCTCTACAAGAAGTAAATTTACCAAGTCCCAGCATACTCTTCGAATTTTTAAATCCTAATCTGATATATTTGTTTTCAGGTACCCAAAAACCCATTGTATAGACCTACGTTTCAACATAAAAATAATAGAAATAAATTTACAATATAAAGCCAATTCTAGCAAATTATTTTTCCAGATAATTTGTCTGGTTTATACATATGTATACCAAAACTTCAGTAGGGTATGTGTTCAAGTTTTTTAGTTTTATATTATGTTTATGGTAGTTTTTCAAATATTGTTCAATAAATTTTTAAATGTAGAGTGCATATTTTTCATGGTAGCAAAAATTGAAAAATAATCTTGTACATAGAATAAAATGGTAATTAAAACCAATGGTTTTACTAATTTTCGTATTATTTACGTCTATACTTATTTCATATTTGTGTCTTTGTTACAAATACCTCATGTTTGTGTATAACTTGTTATTTTTTAAATGTTTTGTATTGTTAAATGTGTGTTGCGACGTTTATCATTTGGTTTCTGTATTCCCTACAAGATTTATGTTGGGCTAGTTTGAAAATTCATTATTTCTACTCACGGAAAGCTTTAGCGCCAACATAATAAGACAAGAATTTGAACTTGCGAAACAACAAGAGCTGTTAATCATCACTCAGCGTTCAGCAGGCGAACTTTACCGGATCACGCCTTCTTAATTTACACTTTCTAAGAAGCTGTATTGACTTTCTTGCCTTAACTAACAACATACGCTAAGAATATAGAGTACATCATATTGGATAAGGTTTTTCGTAATCACGTTAAAATGCCACATAACTAAATGTTTCAGTTACATGCAATTTGTCAGGGCGTGGCTGTGGCTGCGTAAAATCAAATAAACTTAAATGTTTCTTGCAAAACAAACTGTCCACTCAAAATTAGTCATTTATTGTATCTAAACAGTTCATGCATTTGGTTATTTACTTTTTGAAAATTAACTATTTTTAAATAATTGTTCTTTAATAATCAATAAATAAGTGCAGAAAATTTATTAAAAAAGAAAATATTGTTTTCTTTCATACGCTTAACTGTACTTCTGAAACAAAGCAAGCCTAAAAACCAACAAGAGTTTGGTAAGACGAATAAAAACTTTAAAACTAAATTAACAAAACTTCCTATAATGAGATATGTTAATTATTTATATATTCTATCAATGAATTAACATAATTCAAGGCAGGGAAAAAGAAATACGAATGAATAACTTACTTTAAAAGTCGCCATCTCATGAAGGACTACTGTAGAGTCGCTTGTACGGATCATCAAACTCTAATTGAGATTTATTTTCGTCGTTGTATTCTAACAATGAATTAACATGATTTAAGTCCCGGAAATCATTAATAATTATGAAAACTTACATTAAAAGTCGTCTGGATCAGTTTCTACATAAGAGTACTATGTTGGAAACATACTGTGACTAAAGACTATAAGTTAGAACTTCAGGCTATTTTTGAAAAAAAATTTGTGCTTTCGTTTCTGTTATACATAGATAATAGTTAATAAACATTGTAAACATATGTAAGTTAGAATATTAGTTACTGTCTATGTATAGCAGAAACGAAAGCATGAAGTTCTAACTTATAGTCTTTAGTCACAGTATGTTTCTAATTTGTGTAAGAATATAACGTTAGAATATACGTATATAGAATAGATCGTATGTTCTAATACGTTAGTATATTACCCAAAGCATATATTACTTCCGTTAACGTAAAACTACAGTTGTCGCGAACTACTACACGACGCCATAACAACAGATTACAACCGCCCTCCTCTGACCTGCACTTTTAACAAACCTGCTCGTTGTCCCAACTTAAGGGTCGGCTCTAGTAAAACAGAGAGCAACCTGCGACTCCAGCGCTTCACCCTAAAGCGGCGGTAGGTTACGCGGACATTGCTCATCCTAAATCCATTTAAAAGCAGCAATTATTCAAATAGCGTTTTTTTTTTATACCAAACTCTTGGGGACGAAATTCTTCATGCGAATGGCTTTGTAGTTTTTCGCTATAATTAATAGTGACAACGTACAAAAATATTAAAAATCAAGTTTTAAATTGTTAATAAATATTAAACAAAATATTTTTCTTAGTTTTTAAAAAGCCATTTGCACGCATATTGACCATAGCTTTAAAATGACATATCGTTTACAATTTTCCGATCAAAAATAAAGGAAAAATTTGGATTTTAATTTAAGATTGGTCTTATGGAGTGTCAGCCAACATGGCCGACAGCTAGAGAAGACCCTTAACTTATCTTGTTTACCATTCCGGCTCTTCAAACATGTTTATTTGTCGATTGCAGTCCATCTCAATATGAGAAGGTTTGCTTCTGACAAAGTAAACAATTACCCATTTTATGAACAGATATTTAGCGAATTTCCATAGGAAAAATGAACTATTACAGTGGCCCTTATGGTAAGACCCAAGGTCGGGAGTAGCAAATGAGCACCGATCATGGTCCCCAGAACACGTTTTGGGGTGTCATTAAAAATCATATATATATATATATATATATATATAGGCTATGTATGTATATATGTGTTCGCATTCTTGCGGCCGCATTTTAAGTCCGATTTGGTTCAAATTTGGTACACATATTGGTTGTCTAAGTCGCTCAGACGAGTTCGTTAGCCAAAAAAATCCAAAAATCGGAAGCACGTTTTTTGACCGGAAGTAACTATTATGCTGAGATTTTTTCTACAAGGATAAATTTGTTTTTGATTTTTTTTCTACAAATAAAAATGTAGGATGTTGTTTTGCACATTTTGTTTTTTACGCGACGTAAAATATCATAGAAGTACCCGGTTCAAAGCCATGTGGTGGATTCTACCGTGGGGTTGGCGTGCGAAGCACGCAATGTTTTTTGTATTGAAGATACTCCCAATATGCGGAATTTCGTGCGAACTATTTTGCAGCCATTCAGCACCGTCGTGAATAGACCGATTTCCCAAATTGTTGGTCGAAACCCTAAAACATAAGCCTAAAAACTTAATTTTGGAAATTTGCACAACTCACGTCAGCGGTTAAGCTGCGTGATCGAATTATTTCTGTTTGTATATTTTTGGTAATGTTTCGTATTTGTAGCGAAGTGATTGGCATCCGCTAAAGCTTTGAAATATTTATTATATTCAACCGGTTAATTAGTTTGATCTTTATATTTCGTTTATGAACCAAATACTGGTTACATTAGAATACATTTTAAACATTTTGTTCGTAATTTTACTACTCCAGCAAGTAAATTTGTTATATTCACATACTTTTTAGTCATTTTATCTACATCATTATTTTTATTTCAATAAACAAGAATGCAGGAACTTTTATGAATACAATTAGGTTAGCTTCAACGTTTTAAAAAAATAAAGAAACAATTTATAAAACATATTGATTAAAAGTTTACTGTTAAAAGTTATGCATATCCTGTCTCCATAAATTATCCTAAAACCTTTCTTTATGGTAATTCTATTTAACATGATAAACTTGAAGTTTACCTCTCTGCTAAAGTAGAAAATCAAAGCTTTTTAAATTTGCTTAAGTGTAAAATCATATGAATAGAATAACAATCAAGAAGATAGAATTTCAAGTAGAATGATATAGGCCTACAAGTTGAATATTAACTTCGAAGTTTTATTTCAACACCGTCGACATAAAAAGTTTTAACAAGCTATAATGTTTCACAATATACGGTACCGGTATATAATGTTACAGACCATCCTTGCAGTTCGTATGGAAGCAAACGAATCAGTTAGGCACTATTTGTCACCTAAACCGTCTAGAAAACAACTATTTTTGTCTCGACTGCTTTACTTTAAGCCAATTCAACTAATTAAGACGAAGAAGCAGTTTAATGCGAGTAAAACAGACGACTATAGGCCTAACTAGACTGCAACCTAAATTTAAATTAAGATACGAACTGTTCCGTCCGGCGTAGTTCAGATATTATCGTCAAGCTTTGAAATACATTCAATAAACATAAAATGTTGGTTCATCAGTCTAGACCTAAACTAAAATTATTGTGTGTATATTTAATTTATTTTACCCGCCTTAACGGCGACATACATACAATAATTTTAGGTTAGGCCTAGACTGATTAACCAACATTTTATATTTATTGAATGTATTTACAATGAATGGACATTTAACTGTGTTTACCATCTTAGCTTTGATGTTATTATTAATTCTACACTTTTACTATAATAACATTAAACGTATGGAAACAGTAAATATTTGCATAAAAAACAATAAATTTCAATTGAAAGATTAAAATTGTGTGTGTATGTTGCCGTTTAGGCTGGTAAAAGAATTGAAGAAAAGGCGTGATGAACTTTGTTTCTGACGGACGCACACATTAACTTTTTATTACTTTCGTATTACATTCTACATTTTTAAACATTCAACATGTTTTGTTCACTTGTAATTTAATTGCTGAGAAGGCGTGTAAGCAGGTAATGTATTACAAATTAAAAATAATAAATAACACCACTGTAGGCTGCAAAAAGAATTAAGATTGTTTTCAATGTAGCAATGCGAGGTATTCAGTATATTAGTTCATAAATGCAGTATAACCTTACAAGTGAGCTAACACCGAGCAATATCTGGAGGATCAGGATAGCTCAGTTGGTAGAGTGTTACCACGGAAAGGTGAAGGTTCTAAGTTCAAATCCCCGGTCTTATTCCATGTTTTTTCACTTGTAATTTAACCCATGCTGAGGAAGCGTGTAACCAGGTAATTTATTACAAATTAAAAATGATATCTCAGTTTCAAATTTTAAACTGTAATTATTACTTATCGTCATGAACTTGATAGAGTAAAACTTGAATTAATTAATTTAGGGATTTAAGTGTTTAAGAGTTGTATGAAAGAAAACTGTTTAATGTTTTGCGAAACAAAACGGTATTTAGAAAGTACGGTTATTGTTTAGGAATTTATACATATACATATACATCAGCTGGTATTTTCAGTGAATTTCATACCATAATAACGATGCTACTTTCATAATTTAAAATAACGACGTTTGTATCCAAGACTGATTAGAAAATATTGAAGTAATATTAAAAAGTAATTCAAAAGAAAAGTGGCAATGCATAACTTCTGGGAGAAAGGGAGAGAGGAGGGGTGAGGTATTTTCAATTACTTTAGATATGCAGGAATTGGTTTTGAGGCGAGGATTTATCTTGAAATATCATAATTAAGTTGTTGTTAACCCATAGGAAGGAATTGTAATTACAAAGTCAGATCAGAAATCGATATAAATTGTGTTTTTAAAATAGAGTTTGTCTATATTATATGAGCTAACTTATAAGCACACAATCATAAACACAAATTCTTACTATTGCTGTTTACCATCAATTACTGCCACAATCGAAATCTTGATTACATTTTACACTAATATTATGTTTAAATAAAATTTCCGACACGATACACTGAGCAATTCAATTCTAAAACCTTGCACATAATTTAACACAAAACTTATTACTCCTAGTATTATGACCAGAATTTAAAGTCGTACAGCGTGACATATTTTAAATCACAGCCTGCTAAAAAAAAGTAGCCCTAATTATTTTAAAACGTGTATCTCTTCCCCCTAATGACTCTTTGCAGGCACTCGGAGATGTCACACTGATTGCTTTCTAAGTAATTGAAGGCGTACGTCTGTTTATCTTACTAGTGAATAACGTAAACATTGCTTACTACTTCTAAGTACCATAGGTTACTTTATAGTATTTGCTCATTTATTAAAACTATATAATTTTAGTGTAAACAATAATTGTTATCTTTTACAAGTTAAGTAAAGCAATCTATATATTAAAATCCAAATACCACTCACTCGCTGACTCATCACGAAATCTCAAAAACTACCGAACGGATTGCAATGAAATTACGTTTGTAGCTTCCTCTAGGGCCATAGGTGCTCGCTATAAGAAAGGGAAATTTTAGGGGGGTTTAGGGGGTCAAAGCTAAAAAAAAAAAAAAAAAAACACCGAATGGATTGGAATGCAATTTGGTATGTAGCTTCCTAAAGAGTCCTATATGCTCGCTAAGAAATGTTTAAAAAAATCGAAATTTTAGGGGGATTTGGGGGGTCAAAGTTACTAAAAATTCCCATAAGAAATAGGCTACATAGTGTAAATATATTTATCGATATATTTTTGTTGTTGTTAATATACAGGGTGTCCCACGAAGAGGTCACTATTTTTGAATTGATAGACAGACGTATAGAGCGCGCTACAGACTTGAAATTCTACAGTCGTGACTAACACATATGTAAAAGAAATACCCCTGAGTATCAGTTAATTCTGACTGATCCAAACAAAATGAAGGAAAAACAAAAAAAACAAAAAATCAGCAATCGTATTGTAAGGGTAGACCTACTTTTATTTAGAATAGGAACAGCTACAGCTGTTTAGACTATTTTAGATCTATCAGCTGACTGCGTGTATCCACAACAATGAACATATTTGGTAATAAACATTGGCATTTGTTATTAAGTTGCATTGTAAAGTGTCTTATGTACCACGCCGTTTTCAACTGAGCAAAAAGTGAAATGTTGTTCCTGGGCTATTGCCTTTGAAAATGATTATGAAGCAATAAGGTGTTTTAGGGAAAGGTACCCAGGTGTAGTTCCACCGTCAAGGAAATCTATTCGTAAGTGGAAGACTATCCTACTAGAAATGGGGTCAATACAAAAAAAATACCATAGATCCTCCAACATAGAAAATGAAGAAATCGTATGTGCTGCTTTCATGGAATCTCCAAATACGCCTAATTCAGTAAGAAAGGTGGAATCTGCTACAGGGATACCGAAGTCATCTGTCCAAAGGTATGCCAAAAAGAACAAAATCAAACATTATAAAACTCATTTAGTTCACGGACTGCTTGAAGATGATCCTGACAGACGATTGGAATTTTGTTCGAAAATAATTGAAAAGACTGACGTAGATAGCAAATGGCATGAAGGAATCGTGTTTTCAGATGAAGCGACATTTTATCGAACAGGAACTGTAAACAGGCATAATTGTCATTACTATAACACAAAAAATCCACATATCTTACAAGAAGAGAAATTTAAATCAACAGGTATAACAGTTTGGGCTGCTGTTACCAAGGATGGTGTTTTGTCGTATGACATATCCCGACAAACAATGACTGGAGAAAGGTATGCATCAGTTTTAAGCAATCACATAGTTCCTCATCTTTCTCAGCCTGAGATGAAAGACGTTTTTTTTCCAACAGGATGGAGCTCCTCCGCATTATGCTAATGTGGCCAAAGCAGTTTTGGACCAAAATCTTCCTAACCGTTGGATAGGTCGTGGCAGCAGCTTCATGGACTGGCTCCCAAGGTCTCCAGACTTGACTGTTTGTGACTTTTTTCTGTTGAGCTTTTTGAAGGAGAAGGTTTATTGTCATAACATTGCGACAGACGATGAACTAATGAGGTTGATCGAAGAGGAACTGTTGTTGATACCTCTAGAGTTGTTCAGCAAAGCGTATGACTGTTTTCTATTTCGTTGTCATCAGTGCATTGCGATCGATGGACATCAGTTTGAATAAGGTTTATGGATCAAATAGATTTAATTTATTTATGAGTTACTTATATCTTTAATTCCCTAACGTTGTTTAGTGCTTAGTAACACCGTTAAAATTCAATAATTATGTTGTAACACTTAAAAAATAAAACTATTTTAACGAAAAGGTACTATTTCTTTGACATCCCGCCATTTTGTCCTAATGTATAATGGCGGGACAAATACTTTAAATTAAATGGTAACATAATACTCATGTGTATTTCTTTTACATATGTGTATGTTAGGACTGTTGATTTTCAGGTTTGTAGAGTGTTCGGTGCATCTAATATATTAATTCAAAAATAGGGACCTCTTCGTGGGACACCCGGTACATTTAACTTTGATTTGTCTATCCGTGCAAAGCCGGATCGGGTCAGCTAGTATTATCATATAAACAGCTTACGCGTGAATATAAAACGCGAGTGACTCTAAAACTTGATGGTTGCTATTACGTAGCAGATAATTTAACCTGTAAAGGACAAGTTCGTTTTGATTAAAATACTCTAATTTCGTGTATATAATCGTAATTATAATTACATATGTTACCATCTAACACCTGGCATCTAAATGGTGAATAGTAGGTAATCCGTACCTACGTCTGAATAAGATTTGCCAACGGCTTTGGGCAGGTAAATAGTGTGAATCCTAAGTTATACATGTGTACGTGTATGTGTGCTTTCTACATTTACTGAACTACAGTTAATTGTTTTTCGTAAACACTTTCACATCTGGAAACGGAAGTTTCTAGTCTTTTTCAAACCTTTCTGTAAATCATTGAATATAAATTATAACAATATGAGTCAAAAATTTGAAACATAAAGATTTTCAAAACCCTCAAAAGCTGCCTATTAAGGAAAAATCCTTATTTTTAATACCGACAAAGACGGGTACCACAGCTAGTACTTTATGAAAGGAGTTAATTCGGCCAATAAATATAAAATATTGTTTTTTCTGCAGTTTTTAAGAGTTTCGTAAAAATAATACTATGAAGGTGGATTTATAAAAAATAATAGAATGTAAAAAGCGTTTTTATATTTTCAAAAATTTCAGGGTGGTTGAATTTTGAAACTCTGGTTATAGGCTTTTTGAGTTTATTGTAAATCCAGAAAAACCGTTTGAACTGTCAAAACATTTGTATCGGTAAGTTAAGGTACAGTCTAATACAGCAGGATATTAGCATATCTCATTAGGAAATAAAAATGATGAATGAAAAGCTGGGCACCAATTTTCTCTGCAGCCGATGTAATTCAAGGCGTAGCGATGTTTCTCTCCCTCTTTTCCTAACCTCCTTTGAGACAGCCACAGCAATATATCTTCTAAAATATATAAATTCATCTTATTTGTTGAGAATTTCGTTCTTGCTTTTTTCCGAATGTCTTATAGTTGTGATAAGACTTTAATATTTTAAAACATTTAATCGTTACAAAAATTTTCTGATTTCAAAAAAATTTGGAACTATTCAAAAGATATTTCTGGAACTTTTATTTAAAAAATTTAATTTGATCTTAGTAGGGTGCGACTTGAAATGTAGCTAATTTTATATTGATACTGGTTTTTCCTTAGATAGCCATCCTTCCTCTACACATATTTAGATACCTTCTGAGCAAAAGTAGTTTCTTTTAAATAAGCTGACAACAATGGGCAACAGCAAGATGGTAAATAATATTAAATGGACCTAATAAACTTTGCGTACTAGATAAGTTATACATTGTAAAACAAACAAGGATGGTGTATTAGTAATCTTAAACAAAATTCTAATCCAAAAATTACAGATAGAAATTATTTCAAATTATGAAATGTCAACGAACATGCTACCTAGATTTAGATGTGTTAAAGTAAACAACTGATAATTGTATCATCACTGAAAATCTTTTATCAGCTAGTTGTATATTTTAATTTAAAAATAGCATTTTGTTATCTTCTTTATTGCAGTGGCCCTTATGGTAAGACCCAAGGCCGAGAGTAGCAAACGAGCATCGATCATGGTCCACAGAAAAATCCAACAACCGGAAGCACGTTTTTTGACCGGAAGTAACTATTTTGAGATTTTTCCTACGAAAATGAATTTGTTTTTGAGTTTTTTCTACAAATATAAAGGTAGGATGTTATTCTGCACATTTTGTTTTTTTTACGCGAACTTATAGCTCGCTTGGTTCTCCCAAAATTGATCAAAACGTAAAATACTATAGCCTCGTTTACACGTGCCGAGTAGATGGCCGAGTGCACTGGGCCCAGTGCTGGGCCGAGTGTATTATTGGACCGAGTAGTTGGTTTAATCAATTTTGGGGTTTATATTGAGCGAGTAACATTACACAGTTAGTGGGGCAGTACTTTTTGAAATGGCATTTAGTAAACATCGGAAAAGTGTTTGAAGAATGTATCACGTTTACTGTTGGCGGAGTAGGATGAAGTGTTGGTTGAAGAGTTGAACGAAGGAAAAAGACTTGGCTAGAGATTGACTTCAAAGAAGACCGAGACTCATGGAGCTTCGTTGCTTTTATTGCAATAACTAGCGTCGGAGGATGTCAAAGAACAATACATGTCGGCATTAAGAATGTCTAAAATTAATTTTCAAAATTTGTTTCGTTTACAGGTGTCAAAACCTATATAAATATATAAAACTTTATTTGACAAAAGAACAATTACTGTAACTTTTCACTCTACTCGGCTACTGCACTCGGTCAACTATTTAGACGCGCCGAGTGGGTAACCCAGTGATTAGCGGCGCCAAAAGTTGTTGTGGAGGGGGAAGCCGAGTGGCCTCACTCGGCCCAGCGAATGGGTCTTCTCTGAAACCTGTTACTCGGCCCAGCGACTGGGTCTGGAAATATACTCGGCCGCTATACTTGGCCTTACGTTTACACGCGCCGAGTGAGTTTGCGAGTGAGCTACTGAGCCCAATACTCGGCCATCTACTAGGCACATGTAAACGAGGCTTATACAGATAGCGCCAGTTAGCATGGAGTGCGAAGAGGGGGTGTGCAAGTCTCCTACGCCGGCTCCCTCCAGGAGAGGGTAAGACGTTACAGCGCATGCTCAAGTGACGCTTCACGCTGCTTGGCACTATCTGTACCCGGTTCAAAGCCATGTGTTGGATTCTATCGTGGGGTTGGCGTGCGGAGTACGCAATGCATTGTGTATTGAAGATACTCCCAATATGTGGAATAGCGGGCGAACCATGTGCAGCTATTCAGCACCGTCGTGAGTAGACCTATTTCCCAAATTGTTGGTTGAAACATTAAAACATAGGCCTAGGCCTATAAACTTCATTTTGGAAGTTTGCTCAACACACGTCAGCGATTCAGCTGCGTGGTCGAATTATTATTTAAATGCTTTGATTTTCATTGAAACTACTTGTAAACTTCGCAGTCTTGAAGTCATATGTTCTAGACTTATTTATATACTAGAAAAGTCCGCTCACTATAACCAACCCCCGCGGCAAAGCAAATGCAAACAGATTATTGTATACTATGATATTTTATCGGCAATGATGATTGATTAGGATAGAGATGTTTTATTTTTGTATAAAAAAGAGGCTATTTTGAAGTTAAAAAATATGACCAAAATGTGATGCATTATTATTATAGCAGTATTTCAGACTGGCCAAATAGGCCTAGTAAATAATAAAGTTGTCATAATTTTAATAGCGATAGCTAAGCCTGAATAGGTAAGGTGAATTTTGATATAGTAAGCCTTTTTCGTTGTTTGTGTTTGCTATTACCTTACCTAAAAAAACAGTTGTGAAGAATAGTTACCTAATTATAAATTTGCCAATTTGGCTGCTATGCCAATTCATCTAAATGCTTTTAATAAACGTGTGTTGTTTCAGTATAGCCTTAACCTAAAATCGTGTTAAAGCTTATGATCCAAATCAGCTGTTTTTTGTTTTGTTTATATTTAACAACAAATGTTTGAATTATAATAGGCCTACAGTAAGCATTTTTCGTTTACTTTGTTTGTGTTTGTTTTTATTTTTATTTTGTCTAACTAATCCAAAACAATTTTGGTTGTGAAAAATAGTTAACTGATTCGAAATTTTCTAAGTGTGTTACTATGGTAACGAAGTAAATGCATTCAACAAACGTGTGTTGGTTCAGAATTAATATGCCTCACCTGTAATTTCGTATTTCTAATCTATTGATTCAAATCAGCTGTTTTATCTGTTATATAGGGGGAAATCCTTTTTACATAATGTTATGAAGATACCCTGACAATGTTAAGGATCTAGCTATCATAGTTTTGGCTGTAGGTTGATTATTAATCAGTCATTCAGCCAGTTAGGACTTCTTTTATGTACACAGATTTAACACAGTTTCACGCATTTAACTTACCAGTTCAAATCATGTAATACGTGGGCGACTTTCATCAAATATTGTTAGACATTTTATTACAAAGGAATTACAAAATAATTCGACCACGCAGCTGAACCGCTGACGTGAGTTGAGCAAATTTCCAAAATTAAGTTTATAGGCCAGGCTTTCAACCAACAATTTGGGAACAATAATTTGGGTTCAACCAACAACGACGGTGCTCAATAGCTGCAAAATGGTTCGCACGACATTCCGCATATTGGGAGTATCTCCAATACACAAAGCATTGCGTGCTTCGCACGCCAACCCCACGGTAGAATCCACCACATGGCTTTGAACCGGGTACTTCTATGGTATTTTACTTTTTGATCGATTTTGGGGGAATCAAGCGAGCTATAAGTAATGTAAAACCGAAATTAATTCCTAACGTTTTTTGTTCATATTCAAGTTAATCATCAACTAAACACATTGTAGGTGAACCTTTCAATAAGCCGAACAAAATGTTAAATTCAATATTGATAGAAACATAGGACGAAGTGTCACAGTAGAACTAAAAACTGTTGCGCCATGCGCATGCGTGGTTGAACACTGGTTACTTCTATTTTTGTGTTTGTTAATTAATCAATCTCAAATGACAACGTACTCAATGGCATTTTCTGTTGCTTCAGCTGCCTGTTTTAATTTTGTTACCTTTATTAAAACTACAATATCGGGTTAAAACTAATAATAATATTAATTGTTGCAATTTCATTGGTTTTCACTATTTAATACTGTGTACATCATAACTTCTTATTTTATTAATTACCAGAAATCAAACATTTTTGTTTGCATCTAACCTGACAGTTAATTTTTTGTTTAAACAATTTTAATCGATATTTAAGTTTCTTAAGATGTAAATTAATACATTGTTGTATTAATATATTAGGCGTACTTAATGAATTTAAACTCTGACCTAATGTAAGCAATTCTTAAAAGGTCTACATTTTTCATCAAATTAAAGGTTGAATTTTCTGCTCTTAAAACATTTTCTAAAATCATAGAGCGAACATTATTTTATTTATTTCACGACTAGCAACGATTGTGCAACGCCACTGATCAACTTCAAGGCATGGACTACTACTGATCCAGGAACGGCAATTGCGGCTAAGATATCATTGACTGACCTAATTGTTGTGTCACAACTAGTTGCTATGGCACGAATATTGCAATTTGACAAATGTAAATCCCAGTTAACATTTGTGCAATTTTTTTATCTTAATATTAATTGGATACTCTGTTGAGAACAATTTCTTATAGTTCTAAAGATGCTTGAAATAAACATTAGCATTTATCTTTGCTTTCTTTCCACAAATGGAGCTTGAAATTCCATTTGAAACAAGACTGTTCAAACTTAATATCTTAAAATGTTTGTAATTTGGAAAGTGTTATTATTTCAATAGCATGTACAAATAGTAAGACTTTAATATTTTTCAAAGAATATAATTTAATAACTATTATTTTAGCATTATAATAAGCCAAGTTACGTAATATTCAATAGTACGGAAGGAAATATGAAAACACCGACTTAAATTTTATTTATTACAATAGTCGAGAGCCTTGGCGTTGAGATCAGACAAAAAAGAAATCAGCGAAGATTAATTGGTTGCAAGAAAGCAGACAATGGCCTGGCCAGGGTCTGGCTGGCTAAAATTGCTTAGGGTAAAGGACAAGCTGTTATTTTGGGCGCGAGCTCGCCGTGCCAATATAAAATCAGATAATTTTAAAAGAAGAATTACAAGTGTATCGGTTATTTAACAAAGGCTAAAATCTTAGTGTTTTTAATTACTTTGTACAACACAATTGATAATTCTGTTTCGATATAAATTATACATGCACAAATGTTTTAATCGGTGTAATAAACAAAGGATACATAATTAAATTTTGTTTTTATAATCTCGCTGGTACTGAAAACAGTTTAAAACTAGACAAATCTTTCTGTTTGACAAAACAAATTTATTGCCACGTATTTTTGATCAAACAATTAGCAAAAGTTAAACTTTATTTACAAAACTAAAGTTTTAACATTAGTTAAAAAATACATCATATACTTATTTCTATAAGGGTTTTTTCTGTTACGTCCCTTTTTCGCCGGTCCAACTTAACCGATTTTTACGATTGAGGTGTCATTTTAAATCTTATGATCTAGCGCACCTGCGAATGGTAATTTGAAAAAATCATTTCGTTTAGGGCTCCAACCCCAAGCCTTTGATTTATTTCTAGAGGGCGCTTTCAAAGGTCGAGTGCTTACCAACTTGCATTATTACGGTTTTTAACGTGATGTAATTTAACAGCTGATATTTCTTTGAATTGTAGGTGAGTTTCTAACAAACAGAAAAAAATATTAAAATGCGCAATTTGCGCGCAGGCCCCCTAGTTATTATATAATGATACAAAATGAAAATATTATCGTTAATTTTTGCATAATGTACTACATGATTTAATATCTTAAAAATCAAGTAAGATATGAGTTTAATTGGGAAATAGTTCGATTCTAAAGGGAAATATGTCTACTAACAACAGTAACAATTCATGTTTTTCAGTTACCTTTTTTAGGAATAGTAATTTAAACCATGCACTTTTAATCTGTCTTCTTGTACATCCTAAAAAAATTACATTTTGCAAAGTAGTCCCTTTCAGTAATTTCTACATTCATTATAAAGAAACAATAAATAATAAGCTTTCAAGATTGGTGTCATTAAATTTTTGTTTTGAAATTTTATTTAGCAATAAGCATTTATGTTTATTAATTTCAATTCTTTAGTCGTAAGGTACGGATCTACAAAACTTTTAAAATGTTATTGATCTAGATTAGAGAATGTATTATATTTTGGGTACTTCGACAAATGGTTTAATTATTTGCAAATCAGTTTGCAAAGTCATGTCAAATAACGAAATTCGTTCATAAATTCGCAAATTGAATACTAAAATATTATACATAAGCACACTATACACTACTTACAGAGTAAAATAGGAGAACGTTTATATATTATAGAAAAAAACATATATATTCAATCCATAGTTCCACGTGTAAACAAAAAATGTCCTAAATGAGCATTTTTTTCGTGTCTGTATGTTTTTGTTTATCTTTTTAGCGATATTTTGTGTCATAAAATTATTGTTTCATTACAATGTTTTATTTATTTGAATGGTGGTGAGTAACAGAAAGAAATTACTGAACACAAAGTGTCAATATGATTGACTAATTGATGAAACAAACTAACTTTAACATCAAATAATAATAAATATAATTCGACCTACAAACTACCGCAAATCTCTTGAGACATAATTTAAAATTCAATTAGTGCCTCGGAATGGAATTTAAATCTCAATACTCAACCGCTACTTTGATATTCCTAGTTGTGTTAAATACGGGACAGGTAGAAGCGGGCGAGGAGGGTGACGTGAGGGAGGGGGAACGCGAGCGTCGCGACGGCAGTCTCGGAGTAGGGACGCTAAAGGCAACACCTAACCCCACACACGGAGTCTACGGCTAAACCGACGCGCTTTGCAGTGTGAACAGTGAAACTGTCAGCTGACTACTATCAGCTGATTGTTTTCTACTTTGGAAAATGTTGTGTTTCTTTATTTATTGAAGTTTATCTGTTTGTTAAGTGAAATCAATCAAGGATGGCGGACAGTGAAGGCGGATCGGAGCAGGATGATGTTTCATTTCTTCGGACGGTAAGTTTTGTTTTGCCTTACTCAATTAGTGTTTCCTAAGTATAAGACCGGTTTCGACGATTTTACCTTGCAAAGGTCGAAAAATGCTATAATTATGAACAAGTCGACGGTGCTGCTTGAGTACTAGAACGCGTTATTCCGTCAAATAATATTAGTAATAGCAAGACAATAACAAATTTAAATATGAGTACTGTATTTCTAAACTAGTTTTTCAAAAAGTATTGGCTTTTATGAAAAGAATACAAATTTTGACATCATCTATGAGTCTATAATAACTATGTTTAATCGTCAGAACTAAGCTTTTATGAGATGTGGGGGGGGGGCCAAAGTACGAATTCAAACAGTTGTCGTTTGATTTTAAATGGGTTTGAGCAACTTTGGTACAAAACTGAAGATGTGTATTGATTCTCTGTTTAAAACACTTCAAGGTCGTTTACACACATCATGAAGTATCAAACTTATTCTAAAACACTTTATGATTTTTTCGTTAGATGCTACCTCAACCCTGTTTATTTATTTGTGCTTTATTTCATAAATACTTCATATATAAATATTACCTTATAGGATACGATGAGGGTTTTTGAAGTAACTTTTATTTTTTTAAGTATTCTCGTATATCAAATTCCCAATTGTGTGTTTAGCTCCCTTAGCTGGTCAACATGCAGAAACCAGGTGAACACCTAGTATAGATAACAAGATTCAAACAACAAAAGAGAGGTAATACTTGATCTGTCCAGTAAATAAATATTTTTAAATTAGAACTACATTATCACAAAGCTCACAAAATACGTGAACGAGTCATTTTTTATTTTAAAATATTACAGAAATTAATTGTTAAACTCGAGTACTACAGAAATTATTTCAAACAGTGCTGACCAAAACATCTTTGTCAGTGGAGAAATATAGGATTTCTGAAATTTTTAATTAAAATCGTATTTAACTTGTAAAAATAATTAATTTGGAGGAAGTCCAAGATTTTCACACGTGTAAACATAAAATCTTTAAACTTTAAATATTGATGCGATGTTGATCGAACCTAACCTAAAACCTCGTATAAAAACTTGAGTGCATATAGTGGAGATTACGTAAAAGTCAGAGCTCAAGAAATAAACAAACAGAAAGTTTGTTTTATATTTAGAAGAGACTGAAGTGGGAATCAGGTTCTTAGTGACGTGTTACCTCTTACCTTCTTAACACTTCGAGAATAAATTATTGTAAATTGCGTAGGATTTTATTGTCAGAAGTTTGTAACACTTCTTAGAAACGTTTTAGTCAACTCGCCCAACAGCAATTTCATTTGTTTAATTGGATTACATTTTATAATTAATTCCTTGAATTATTGTTTTTTAAAGTCACTTCCCTCTAAATATAAATTGAACAACTGACAAAATTTGAAAATTATCACAACAACAAGCTGAACAAAAAACAACATTGTTATTACTAACAAGCTGAATGAAAAATGTCTTAGTAATCCAAACGTAGAAAATAAATTGTGTAGAAATTAACACAAATAAAATAAACAGAATAAACTAATACGTTTCGTCTTAAAAACAACAATATTTTACCTTTTGTCACTTTTTTACATTTTAAAAGTCTGTTCTTTGGTGAACTTGTAAAACTCAACATCAATAATGTACTGTTTGATCGCAATACCTTATATATTTCCATAGTTATTATTGCTTTTATACAAAAGCAAAATGACGGACGGGCGACAATCTAAGAGTTTTCGAGATGATGATATTTCCTTGATCTTTGCCTGTAGAATGATTTCCCAAAGTATCTTCTGTATTTGTGAACCACCCTGTTTACGAAATGCCTTTTTGTAAAATTACAATCGAATTAATTCTTGCCTGTTTGTCTAAATGCATGTTGAATAATGATAAGATTGTACATTTTTAGTTTATATCTACTCTCTGTATCTCTAACTATGTTTACCCTTGCACGGATAACTTTGCTCAAGAATTAAGGAATGTAGGGTAGAAGAAGCTCTCACAAATTTGGCTGATCTATCCTAATTGAAAATTTTTTCTAAATGTAAGGTCTCGAAAGTATCAAAAAAACTCTCTCAAATTTGTCTAAACTGTCCTAATTGAAAATGTTTTCTAAATGTAAGGTCTCGAAAGTATTAAAAAAACTCTCACAAATTTGGCTAAACTGTCTTAATTGAAAATGTTTTCTAAAAGTAAGCTCTCGAAAAATGTCAGAAGAAGCTCCCCAAAATTGGGCTACTTGTATTTTTCTCTCAATTAGTTATTACAAAAGTGCCTACATTCAATTTTTCAAAAATATCCGAAAACTGCTCTCACAACTTAGGTTATCTTTTTTTTAATAATCCATTTTGATTCAAACAATAAATATGTTTTGCGTTTTTAATGTTCTTTAGATATTTTTATATATGCGTAGCCTACTTTTGCTTATGCACTTGTTCATTGATAACTAGGCCTATGTGAATAAGCTTGTCCTAAATTTATTTCTTTATTTTAAAACTGTGTGAGAGAGAGAGAAAAACTTCTAGATATTTAAAGTTAAGATTTAAACTCACAAAACAGTTACTGTATTTACACAATAAATTATTTTAAATTATAAACGAACTTTCCTTAACGTTGACTACCTACGGAACACATGGTCCTGCTTTACGATTCCGATATAGTGCCTATAAATGAAATTGAGAACATTGTGTTGGATACATCAGTATACATTGGTATTGACTTAATGTAATAAATGTAACAAATCCACCAGACATGCATTATGCATGAATTTGATACTTGACTGACTTGGCCGAGAAGAAAGTACACAAAGGAGAGGTAATCGATTCTCTCGGTCATACCAGGATATCGATATTATCTTTGACGCACTTACAGACTTCTCGCTTTTACATATCTTGTTCCTGACAGCCTTTGTCATATTTTATATCTTTATATTGTTCAACAGGTTTATGTATAACAGAAATTACTTTAATAAGGTTTCTTTCTTGTTTGACACTGTCCTACTCAAAACTAACCCCACAGAATAACTAACAGTTTACAAAAATATGTATACTGTAATAGTTGACATCACTGTGGAGTATTCTACAAATAAATTTCGAAAAAGAATTTAAAACAGTGTTAAGTGAGGCCTACGTTTCAAAGAAATGTCTGCTTATCGTAATCGGCAATCTTTTCAACGACATGATCTACAGTAGTGCTCAAAATTTCTATTTTGTTTCAAACTTATTCTAGCTAAAAAATTTCATTTATAGATGAATATTTCAATTAATCACTCAAATAATTTAATCCCATAATGTTGTTGAAATTGGGTAGAAAATAAATTCACCTGGCGGTATTTCACACTACTCAATTTTCGTATTAAACGTAAATGAGGAAATTGGATGTTATTGATGGTTTTCAAAATGGTACTTTTGGAAAAGTACGTAGTTCTTATGAGCTATGTTTAAGTCCTTTAAAATTAAAATTTAGTATTTTTGGCGTATTTTTCATTCGTTGATTTATACTCTAATTGTATACAATGATGGCAATTTGCAGTCAATTACAACAGTAGGTTGTAATATAATTTTGAGAATCAAAACAAGAAAAAAAGATATCAAAAATGTAGAAACCCAAAACAACTGTAAACATACTTCTAAAATATGAGTAAATATACAATTTCAATAAACCAACTCAAAGCATGTAATAAGTTTCTGAAATTGTAGATGTCAGAAATACCAAATCTTTTGTTCCAATCTGTAAACATTATATCCATAATGCTGGTTTGAAATATTATAAGATTGGTGGGTGAAATATTCTATTTTGAACAGTTCTTGGAGAATGAGACAGAACGTAACATAATAGAGCTGCAAGCAGCTTGGAACACGTGTGTAAATATATAGAGGAAAATAAATTTTTTTTTTTTAATCTGCTTATACGATATCAATTTTTAAATTTCCACTTCATTATTTTATAAATATTACTTTTAAACATTCAATATAGCCAATACTCCAATTCACTCCATACATAGTACATAATATGAATAATACAAAACGAAGTATATGTATGGGTGAATTGTGTGTATGCGACGTGTTCCTGTTATTTTAAGTAGTATACAATAACCAAATAATATTTTAATGTCAATTTATATAGAACGTCTCAGAACTCTCTGGTCCCCTTTTGTGGATTTATTCCTGGGATCAAGACAACCATATTTCACAATATAAACATGGGTCTACGGTTCTTACTTTTTCGTCTGTCTGTCTGTCTGTAAGTGATTTTACAAGATAATTCATATCTGGAGAACAATTGGACCGATTGAGTTCAAACTTGACATGAAGTTATTCATAACAATTATATATTTTCAGTAAAATAAGCGATTATATACAATTATGCGTTTCAAAACGGCGACTGTTTGAAAATTTCAAACCTAAGTCACCCAAAAGCCAAAGACTACGTTTTAACAAAAAATGTCAAGACAGGTTTTTCGCAGCCCTTATCAATTCCCTATCGGATGGTTCTCTAGATATCAATTATTTTGTAAAAAATAACGCATACAGACAGATAGACGAAAAAGTAAGCACCGTAGACCCATGTTTATATTGTAAAATATGTATGTCTCAATCCCAGGGAAAATCCACAAAAGGGGACCAGAGAGTTCGGGGACTGTATTGTATAGGTACAGATACTTTTACTACGGAAAATGCAAATAATTAATTTATTAAATATAAAATATCAAATGTAACAAAGGGGTGGTTATCCAGGAATTCGTGAATGAGGAGTATAAACTTTAAACATAAAAATACATTAATTCACCCCACATATTTAAACGTTTAAAACATAAAATATCAAATCTAAATGTTACCAAACAGTATTACATAACTAACTTTACCACTTGTGACATTTCATTGTTGTTTATAGAAAGAACAATAATTTAGTCATAATAAATAGATACGATTGATAGTGATGACCGAAGGTACTTGGTAGAATTCCATAATAATTAAAAGACAAAATTACAACTTAACTAACTTGTATTCTATCCAACAATGTTTTTCTAGACTAATAGCAGCGTTTGGCAAACAATAAAGATAAGTTATCTTATTTAATCGGATTGATTTTATTATTAGGGTTTTAGAAATACAATGCCATAAAAATGCACTAAAAGTTCTTCGAAAGTTGATTAGTTCTTTTCGCGTCATTAATTCTTAATTCTTTTAAGATCAATCAATTCACACTTAATTCTTTTTCAATCAAAATTTAAGAATTGTAAATTTTGTTTAAAGTATATGTTATTAATTATTAATATCTGTCCGTGTACCGCTAGCTTTATGACAAAGAAAATCGATAAGTGCGACGCCTAAACCAGGCCACACTGCAATGTAAGGATCCCTAGGCGGTCTTCGTTGAATAAACAAATAAATCCCTAAATTGTTATCAATGTTGTTTCAGACGATATTCAAGGAAATTGTGTCTAGAGATACAGTTTAACGTGTATCCTGTGAATTCTCTACCACTACATTCACAAACTACGTTTTTTTAAACAAATTTAATTACCATTGCCTTCACTAACCTACATCATTAGGTGTATATAATGATGAAAACCCCTGCGTACTACGCACGCCAACCCCGTTGTAACCTTCTATACAAACAATCATGTTATGTTTTCTTTATAATAAAGGTGTAGGATTGATAATAACCCCAAAGCTAGGATGGTAAATAATATTAAATGTTCAAATCAAATTATATCGTTTATTTTACAACAGCAGTTATAATAAAAGTTAAAAGAACGAGCAAGGCTCAGGTCTACACTTTAATAAAAATCTAACCTAAAAGTTATAATCCAAATAATTGCTTCAAAGTTTTAAATCGGCTATTAATGAAAATATTGGAGCAATATTATTTTATTCAATTGGTTTCTATGGTAATAAATGTAACTACATGTGTTGGTTCATCAGTATTAACCTAACCTAAGATTTTTTTCCGACTATAATTACAAATATTGAAATAAAAAATATTTTTATCAAAATGAATAATTATAGCCTATTTTACTCAGGGATAGTGTAGCTTTTTATTAGAAAAACTATTTTTTCAATAGATTCAGTAATTCCAGAGATTACCCCCTACATACAAACAAACAAATTTTACCTCTCTTTATAATATTAGTACAGATATATAAATATTTTTTTTATCTTAAAACAATTTGTATCAAAAAAAATTACTTTCAAATTACAAACTTTACAACTTTACAAACTTTAAAACCATTTACACTAATATTGTAAAATAGAAGATTACTGTTAAAATAAACGGTACCAGGAACTGGCACATACTTTCTCACAAACATATTTAAATTATTAAACAGATTCATTGTGACTTCATAATTGTAGTTGGGGTAGGAGAGGTGATATTAAAGTAAGAGATTAACTAATAAATATTATTATTATTAGCTAGAAAGAAAATTATTGGATCGATTTCAAACAAATTTGCACAAAACACGTCCATTAGGCCTGTATAGATGCACGAAAAAAAGTTTTTGAACATTTTTGAAAAACAACCCCCTTTTTGGCCAAAACCCCCCAAAAATCAGTTATTATTATTATTAGCCAAACAAGAATTTTTAAAAAGATATGGTTTTCTGCATATGGTAGGGTGCATTAAGGTCTACAAATAAGCCAAATTTGATCAAAATCGTTAGAGCCGTTTTTTTATAAAAAAAATCTTCTTCTATATAGCCTATAGGTACGGGAAAATAATAAAAATGTAAATATGACCACTGTTTTTATTTATTTTATGTGTGTGTTAATTTTCGTTCACACGTCGGTCTAAAATTATACTTTTAAGACAAAAAATAAACGTACAACGCCCACAGCAGTTTCCTTCATCTACCCAAAAACTCTGAATTAAAAAATAAATCTACAACATTGTAAATTCAATACTTCCAGCAATTCTTTCATACAACTCAGATTACGTGAGAAATATTTTTTGAACATCTGCTAAAACTAGGCATCAAATTAGTACTTAGTACGAAATATTTTAAGCGTGTAAATTGCTTTGGATATTTCAGATCACAAAATTATCAATATGTCCCAGCTGTAGCGTATCCACACGACTAACCTCTAATTCGCGTGGTAAATCTGATCAAGTGTGCATTGTACACACTCCAGCGTGAAGTCGTCAGGGTAAACAATAATGCCACTTCAGTTAACACGATCGATCAGCTGTTTGCACGAAACTCTCAATTAAATTATATAGTTTACTATCAATGCATTCGTAGTACTTTTGTACAATATTCAAGTTTGTATACAAATGAAACCACCGCAAGCTCTTAATTATCACGGAGGAAGGAAAATCGCATTCATAACATTAATTTTAAATTTTGATTAGAATTAAAATTATAAATTTTAAGATCATTTTAACTAGTATTTGTGTCTTTAATTGTATGCTGAAAGTAATTTGAATTTTTACGTTAGTTATATTTTTGTAATCTTTAATAGTATGCTACTTCAGTAGCTATATATTTTAACTTGAACAGTCAATGAAATTTATTTACAAATTCAAACTCCCACAAAGGAAAGTAAACATATTATTTTAGTTTATACATGGTTAAAGAAATATATTTTACTAGTTTTCCCGGCAATGCTTCGCCATTGCATGATTAAAAATATACTAAGGAGACCGCTGCGTGCTCCGCACGCCAACCCCAGGTGGAGCCTTCTAACAACATATGTGTTATTTATAATAAAAGTGTAGGATTAATAATAACCTCAAAACTAAGATGGTAAATAATGTCAAATGTTCAAATCAAATTATTTCTTATATTTTATAACAGCAGTAATAATAAAAGTTAAAAGAACCAGTAAGGCTCTACACTTAATCAAAAACCTAAAAAAAGTTAGAAACACGAATAATTGTTTCATATTTCAAAATCAGCTGTTAATATTGGTTACTCACTATCAATTACCGCATAGTATCAAAAAATAGGCCTACTATTTAATTATAATATGTCAGGAATACCCGTGAAGCAGTTTTTTGTGAACACAATTCCTACCTTATAAATACTATAAAAGTCATTATTTACTTCCACGAAAACAGCTGGATTAGTTTGTTTCTTATTATAAACAGCTGTTTTGTATAGAAATGTTTTCATAACCTCCTGAATACTATAAACATCATTATTTACATCAACGAAAGCAGCTGGATTAGTTTCTTTCTTATTATAAACAGCTGTTTTGTATAGAAATGTTTTTATAACCTTCTGAATACTATAAAAATCATTATTTACTTCCACGAAAGCAGCTGGATTAGTTTGTTTCTTATTATAAACAGCTGTTTTGTATAGAAATGTTTTTATAACCTCCTGAATACTATAAACATCATTATTTACATCAACTAAAGCAGCTGGATTAGTTTGTTTCTTATTATTAACAGCTGTTTTGTATAGAAATGTTTTTATAACCTTCTGAATACTATAAACATCATTATTTACGTTGGTCTTCTTGCTTATCTGCCTTTCTTAGCTTTGTCTCTCTCTCTCGCTTGACGCGTTTCGGGTAGACCCATCTTCAGAAGCTTTGTTTGCTACTATCTATCCTCTACCATTGTCTCCTATTTATATTTGTTCTCCTCTCCCACCCCCCTTTCAACCTGTTTACTGCCTGTTCTCTAATTGTTTGTAAACAAGTATAAACAACTATTGTTTGTAAACAAGTAAACAACTATTCATTTTAGACCATTGACCTACGTCCTATTTTTTTTCTAGAATTTTATATTTTTATATTAATTTTATATTTTCAAACATAATGTTGGATTGTGTGTTAATTTGCTCATTTATTATTTTTTTGTCTTCTAACTTTAATTTAAATATTTCCATGTTTTCTATTATATTAAGTCTTG
>JAGFPH010000005.1:2392050-2432660 GCA_018207615.1 Philaenus spumarius
CAAGACTTAATATAATAGAAAACATGGAAATATTTAAATTAAAGTTAAAAGACAAAAAAATAATAAATGAGCAAATTAACACACAATCCAACATTATGTTTGAAAATATAAAATTAATATAAAAATATAAAATTCTAGAAAAAAAAATAGGACGTAGGTCAATGATCTAAAATGAATAGTTGTTTACTTGCTTACAAACAATAGTTGTTTACTTGTTTACAAACAATAGTTCTTTACTTGTTTACAAACGATAGTTGTTTACTTGTTTACAAACAATAGTTGTTTACTTGATTACAAACAATTAGAGAACAGGCAGTAAACAGGTTGAAAGGGGGGTGGGAGAGGAGAACAAATATAAATAGGAGACAATGGTAGAGGATAGATAGTAGCAAACAAAGCTTCTGAAGATGGGGTCTACCCGAAACGCGTCAAGCGAGATAGAGACAAAGCTAAGAAATGCAGATACGCAAGAAGACCAACGTTTCAAGCATCTTAGCAGAAATAATAATAACAAATGCAGTGAATCATTATTTACTTCCACGAAAGCAGCTGGATTAGTTTGTTTCTTATTATAAACAGCTGTTTTGTATAGAAATGTTTTTATAACCTTCTAAATACTATAACTATCATTATTTACATCAACGAAAGCAGATGGATTAGTTTATTTCTTATTATAAACAGCTGTTTTGTATATAAATGTTTTTATAACCTTCTGAATACTATAAACATCATTATTTACTTCCACGAAAGCAGCTGGATTAGTTTGTTTCTTTTTATAAACAGCTGTTTTGTATAGAAATGTTTTTATAACCTCCTGAATACTATTAACATCATTATTTACATTGACAAAAGCAGCTGGATTAGTTTGTTTCTTATTATAAACACCTGTTTTGTATAGAAATGGTTTTTAAATTTTTTCCATATTTAATCTTATGGGGAAAACCCGACCTTTGAGATTAGCTCACGCCATTAAGGATAAGAATTTTTGACATCTAAAACCTTATTGCAAAACTACGAATTGAAACAAATTTTTACACCTCAAACGTTAAAATTGGTCCAGAAATAAGGAAGGAGTTGTGTTCACAAAAAACTGCTTCACGTATTATATATTTAAGGATTTAGATTAAATAAGAAACACCATTAAATTACGAAACACTCTCATGTAGTTTCTGTGGTTTATAAGATCGCAATGTCCTACCAACGATACGTCTTGTTGTCTTCTTCTTCTTTGTGACGTTCTGTATTTTAACTAATAATCTCACTAAATCTACAGAACTATAATATACACCATAAACATTAAATACTAAGTGAACTGAAAACAAACTTTATACAAAATTAAAATGTATAGAACGCAAGTGATAGGTTATTAGTAGAAATATTTAGTTTCTTAAGACAGATGTTTATTTAAGTGAGAAGACTTAAGATGAAACACATGTGGCATACACTCATTAGAATATTTCTTCCGTAATATATAAATGGTAAGTTTGATGCTTAAGGTTGCAGAGCATCACTTTAATTTGACATATCAAGCGTCAAAATAGGCCAAGAAATAAAAGCGTTTCTGAGGTCACAAAAAATCCTTATGGAATTAAGAAGTAATATTTGCAATAGATTTTTTTCAAGCAAACAACGAAAACATACTAAGATTAACACTATTTGTATTCAACTTTAATAACACATATAAATGAGTAACAAATTCCAAACACAGAGTCAACCCAAGTCTATGTCTAAGTGTCTGACTGACTAGCTCTAAGATCGTGACCCAAAAAATATAAAGGCAGTCAGACCAACTTTATTATTTTATTTTAATCATTATTGGTTATATTATCTTTGTAATGAAAGTATTTATATTATTTTAAAGAATCACTTGTTTTATTCAGAAATTCCTGAATGTGCTTCAACAATAAATTGAGAGTAGTGCCACTTAATGTATTGTATTATAGTGGAGTGATGAGAAGATCGGTATCTTTCGGCAGCTGATGTTATTCAAGTTTCTCTTTGTTCTAAGACCTTGTCCCAACTATGCAATACCAAACATCTCCTCGCTGATGTTATATGACGTTCTTCCTATACTGTTCTCGAACATCTCATACTCTCTACCCGCACTACTGCTGGCAAAGAATCATGAGAAGCTCCTCAGTAAAGGCAACTGGGTTGTCTTTCCCGTCTTATACAGGCAATCTCTAATTACGTAGGTCAAAATTTTTTAGACCTCTCCGTGACCGAAGTTGATACAGTCAGACTGCTGATCAAATAGCTTGGTCGTCTCCTGACACCTCTCTCCTGACGTTGTTTCACCTTCGTTGCTATTGTGGGGGAGATTTCTTAGATCCTTGTTTTTTTTTGGGGATTTTTTCATGATAACTTTTAGTTTTTACACCTGTTTCCTCAAGGAGGTCGAAGGTGAGAATAAACTCTACCGCAGGGAAAACATTTACGTTATACAATAAACCTCGTATCCAGGCTCAAAATAATAATTAATTAGTAATAGGATCTTCGAAATATATGATAAAGTCCTCGAATTAATTGTAACCAAATGTAATGATACAGACAGGCTGACGTTCTAAAAAGTGCTATAATTTTTTCGAAAACATGATCCATCTAGAAGGAAGTGTAATGCCGATTTAACAACTACACAGAAGATTTTCTTAAAGTTTTGTTATTATTTATATTAATGAATCAAGGTAGGTCTTAACGATTTAATTTACTTTGTCTGTTACAGTGTATAAAGTGTTATGAGATGTAAAGTTTAAATGTTACACTATCCACCTTAAATTGAATATTTGTAGTATCAACTACTTAAATATTTTAAATAAACTTATTACAAACTGTTCGGCCAAATTCTTGGTTCTAGAAAATTTATTCTGTTCGATAAACCTTATCCACTTTATCTCTTACTGATATTCGAAGTTTGACGTGTTTCTGATTAGCTCCATCTTTAGTAACAAATGACTACCGCTTTCCGTATCTGATCTTGTCGTATCGTGTTGTTAGTTCAGCTCGAACGAACTCTTTCACTTGAATACACATTATTTTGTTATACTACCCGTGCTAAATACATTTTATTCTTTTTACAATAACGTAGTAAGGATATAACATAAGTGTAAACCAAACCCTCGCTGAGCTCGGACAATACTTATCCGAGTTGTTTAACGTAATGTATAAACATACTTTATGTACAGTAATAGTAAACAGGTTTTGAGGAGAAGTTGTAGTCATTGTTCAACTTTGATCGAAAGGGGTTGGCGGGGGACTCAAAATGTTCAAATTGGATCAATAGTTACCACTGTAAAGGTACTGTTGAGGCAAGAATTTTGGTGTAAATACAATTTTTGTCTCAACAGGACCTTTATAGTGATGTGTCACATGACTATTGGTCCAATTTGAAAATTTTTAGTCCCTCCGCCAACCCCTTTCTACCAAAATTTAAAAATGAAGGCACAGTATGGAGTGTGGAGGCACATATTGGGAGTATTTTCAATACACAATGCATTGCGTGATTCGCACGATAACCCCCATATTGGGAGTATTTTCATTACATAATGCATTGCGTGCTTCGCATGCCAACCCCCATGTTAGAAGTATTTTCAATACACAATGCATTGCGTGATTCGCACGCCAACCCCCATATTGGGAATATTTTCAATACACGATGCATTGCCTGCTTCGTACGCCAACCCCCGCATTGGGAGTATTTTCAATAAACAATACATTGCGTGATTCGCACGCCAACCCCCAGATTAGGAGTATTTTCAATACACAATGCATTGCGTGCTTCGTACGCCAACTTCCATATTAAGAGTATTTTTAATATACAATGTATTGCGTGCTTCGCACGCCAAACCCTGAGATTATTAGTATTTTCAATACACAATGCATTGCGTGCTTCGCACGCCAACCCCCATATTGGGAGTATTTTCAATTCACAATGAATTGCGTGTTTTGCACGCCAACCCCCGTATTGGGAGTATTTTCAATACACAAAGCATTGCGTGATTCGCACGCCAACCCCCATATTAGGAGTATTTTCAATACAGAATGCATTGCGTGCTTCGCACGCCAACCATTGTATTGGGAGTTATTTCAATACACAGTGCATTGCAGCTCATGCTTGAACTCGTGTAAAAAATAAAATAAGTATACGTAAAATCAAACCGCACGTAACATTTAAAACATATTTTAGTGCTAATGTCTTTAAAGAAAAATACCTGACTATAATTAATAATATACATATTTTCTTTCTCTTGGAGCTAGGAGGCGTAGCCCCCCTCTGTCCACAGGTATGGGCGCCCATGGTCCAATGACACGCCAAGCCTGACACAACTATAACCAGCGAGAAAATCACAACTGAAATGTGTTGCCGTACATTTTATATAAATGGTATTAGTTTGAGTTGGTGAAACTGCATAGGCTACTTTAATAATTATACTGCGATTCTGAATTCAAATGCAAATATCGATTCCAAATGCATAAAAGAAAGGTATTGGTGCATTTATTTTAAACTGATGTTTCTCGTATTAAATTAACTATTTTATTATTGTTTACATTTCGTTTGTCTGCTAGCATGTATAAAATGTTTTATTTACGAAAACTGTTTTACAATTTATTCTAACATAACATTAATGGTACAGCTACACAATCCCCAGTGCGCAACAAGTGGTTTAAACACTCTAGAAACATGTGATTACCCTCATTGTTTGGTCTTGGATAGATCGAACATCAAATACTGTATGATATGTGCCGCGTTAGACTGTTTGTGCATTGTCAACACTAACACGAAATCAAATACAAAGTGGGCTTTCACATCAATTCTGTCAAGAATACAGGGCTTAAATATAGTCTGAATACTAGCTATATCTAGCAACGGCAAGAAATTTTAGCTTTACAGCTAGTTTAAAGTTGTTAGAATTCAAGCTTTTATAAGCAAGTCTCATTCTATGCGTTCTATTGGAAATATAAACAAAGAACAGATATAAAACCATAGAATCTACTTGTTCAGGGATTTGATACTTTAAAAAAAAATTGAGACTGGCATTCGTTGATTTATGCTATTAATTCTAGGACATAGGGTAAATGTCACCAGTGTTTACTGTGTTCATATTTGCTCAGCGAGTTAGCAACCCACACCCCTTTATTATACAACTAACTTATAAAACCTATCAATCAAAAAACATCAAATCCTATAAAAGGTAGTGCACGTCCGTACATACCTACGTGAGTAACAATATAATATAACATCTGATTTCCCCCATCATTTGTAATAATTAAACAAAACCTATCTTAGATAACATTATACTTTGCGGTTATGTTTAGAACTTTAATCAATAATATAATACCTTGTGAAATTATTTTATAATACGTTATAAGATTTGCTTTGAGGTTATAAAATTAATATAAACACAACCTTTTATGAAGAATATATTTATTTGTGCAAATTTAAAGAATAGATACCCTTTCGTTTAACTTCGGAAACATTCATATAACATATAAACATAGTCGATTATTAATTTCCTCATTATAATATTAATAACTTCTAAACCATTTTTATATAATAATATGAAATAAAAAGAAGTCAAAAGATAATATTTGTATCTTTACTTTGATATATAATAATGCATACAAATAAAACAATTTTAAGAAATAAGCCTACAGTTTTATAATCCTCCTAATATATTGTAAACATTTATCACTTAACAATTGCCGCATCATAATTAGGTAGGCCTACATACATTTTGTTGTTTTAAATATTTTTTGTAAATTATTTACTTTTCCATATGTATCTAATTGATCTGCCTGTGATTTTTCACAGAACTTGCTAGTAAACAATAACGCTATCAATAACAGGAAGTAACTTGTATTTTATATTGCACATTTTAAATTTCCAAATCCAAGAGCAAACATATCAATGGATAATATCTTGAGGATGAAAAGAGGTTTAAAAAAAGGTATTTTCGGTGTGTTTTTAAATCACAATAAAAGTTTTAAATGATGTTTCACATTATTATTTTAAATCTTAAAATTAGTTTCACCATGGCGGTATTAAGATGGCAGCAAATAATTCCAAACATAACTACCACACTAACTTCAAATTTCTTACCATTTCATTCGGGATATTACTAGTATTCCGGAATATTTTTATACCATGTATTGGTAGCAAAGTTGATTGTATGGTATGAACATACGTAGCTCAGAAGTGCACTTTGAAATAGTTTCTTTTGTGCCAAGCAGTTTGACAATGTGCAGTCAATGGCATTTCAAATAACACGTTCCTCGAATGTTTAAACCATTATTGGCGCGCTGGTATAGTTATATCGTCTATGTTTTGTTAGAATTAATTTTCAGTTGTAATTTTCGGAAATAAAATGTTTTATAAATGCTGGCTGGCAGAGTCGTTCGTATTGAATTGAAGAAAAGACATTCCTGACAGGGGTCCCACGACTGCAAACATTTACTTATTTTAACGGACAAAACACTACAGTTGGTATTTTAATATTTTAAATAAGATCGTACAGTTTTATAAATGCTAGCTGGCAGAGACGTTCCAGACAGGGGTCCCACGACTGCAAACATTTACTTATTTTAACGGACAAAACACTACAGTTGGTATTTTAATATTTTAAATAAGATCGTACAGTTTTATAAAAGTCTAACTCCCAGCTTTCTAATTGACTGCCTTTGTTTTACAAACACAGTTTAGTAGCCTGCACATATATTTACGTTTTAGTGTCACACATATCAACAATTCTAACCATTACATTAAAGAATTATCAGACTGACTTGTATATTGTTGGCTGCGAAACATCTATTTCGAGCGTCCTGGCCCCGGGTGAAGTGTTGACGCTTAGTCAGCGAATGTCTGCCTCTTGAATTTCACCCTATCAAAGTCATTTAAATATCAACCCAACTAACATTCCTATAAATCTCCGTAGTAAGTTAATTTTTAAGATAAATTCACCAGCTAATCCGGCGTTAGTAGGTAACCAACATTGAACAAATGTTTAAAAATGGTTTCCATAGTTACGGTAAAACCCAGACATCGGCGTTTACTTTGTATTTTACTGCCATAAGGGTGAATACTAATTAATTATGCAACAGTGAAAAACACTTTATAAAATTATCATGTTCTATGATCTTGCAATAAATTTGTCAATTCCAATTAAAGTGATTTTAATATAATTATTAAACTATTCAAGTTACTTTTACATTATTGTTAACTTTTTTTCCCCGCCTTTTATTACACTAATAATATTCGTTTTCAAAATATTATATTTATTTCGATTTTGCAACCTATTATTTTGGGAGTTATATTTTAGTAATAAACCAAATACTCTCATTGCAAAGTTCAAACGAAGGGTAACAGAAAAGTACCCAGCTATAAACATTCAAACGTTTAATCAATCTCATAGAACGCGCCTTGCCTTTAGCAACAATGCAATGAATCAAACCTAATTTGTATTTCATTTTACTTTATCACTATTATACTATAATATAAAGTATTAGTGATCGCAAAAAAATCGATGTTGAGTATCTTGTGGAAAATCCGTTTTGGGACCCCCTGAGTCCAAAAAAGTGGTTTTTATAAAATGCCTGTTGGTCTGTATGTATACAAAGCTAGAGAGAAAAATATTTTATCGATTTCGAACAAAACTGTCAATTAGGGCTGTATAGATGCACGAAAAAAGGTTTTGGAAAATTTTTGAAAAACAATTCCCTTTTTGGCAAAAAACCGATAAAAAACCAGTTATTATTTTTTCATAAAAAAACTGCTCTAACGATTTTGGTAAAATTTTGCTTATTTGTAGCCCTTAACGTACCCTACCATATGCAAAAAACCGCATCTTTCTAAAAATTCTCGTTCAGCTAATAATAATAATATTTATTAGTTACTCTCCTACTTTAACGTAACCCCTCTCCTACTTTACTACAATTATCACTGCTACGCAAATTTCATATTTCCTATGCTAATAGCTGACCTTTTATTTTTTATATTTATATCCTAAATAAGTAGAAATTACTTTTTTTTTAACTTTTCTACGTAATAATCACTAATATTTTAAAGCGGACGCATATGTGCGTCCATAGCACATGTGCTTAAAATGGGCGCAATGCATTGTGTATTGAAAATACTCCCAATACGGGGGGGGGGGGGCGTGATATGCACTGTGCGTCGGCCGCTTCTCATACATAGTGTTCAGTGTCAAGCTCACAAGTGTCTCCTTAGCAGCGAACGTGTTAATAATGTAAACATTTTTATGAGAAAATATTTGCCAGTTTCTGGTACCGTTTATTAATTTAGTGTAAAAATAACTTTTGAAGGTAATGTGACCCCAACATTGGTTTTCTCAAAACATACAGTTTGCTCTATTCCTTAAAATAAAGTGTACTTCCAGCATGGATTCAGTTTCACGTAATTGCGATTAGATATTTACATAGTAGTCGTTCCATACAATACAAGATGTGCGATTCTTTTCTCTCCTTATTTTGTCTTTCGATTTTAAGTAATTATTTCGATTAAATTGTTTTGGAAGTTTCACCCGCCGCCACTTTGAATACAAATACTGTAGCAACCTTGTACTTCATGTGCACCATTTTCTCGCCTCAAAGACAACGATGCATCACACATAGCATTTTACCCTAAGCGAGGGAGCCGAAGCTAAACGCCGTTGTCCAAAGTTTGAACCTGGTTACTGGCTTTAGATTTTATTGTTTACATACACTTGACTCTGCATGTGTATATCAGCTGTGTGTTTTGTAAACAGTTTAAAGAAATACATACGCCGTGAAAAATCACAGGCAAATTAATTAGATACACACCAGAAATACATCATTAAAAAAACCACTATTTAAAAACAACAGACTTTATCTAGGCCTACCTAACTATGCTGACGGGGATTTTGAATTCGGTAAATGTGTGCAATTACAACGGTTATAAAACTGTAGGCCTATTTCTTAAAAATTTGTATTTATATACATTGTTATATATCTAAATAAAGATAAAAATATTATCTTTTAATTGCTTTTTATTTCATAATGATATATCAAATGAATTATAAGTTATTAATATTATAGTGAAGAAATTAATAATGGAATACCTATGTTTATATGAAGAAGTACGAATGTGTCCGGAGTTAAACGAATTAGTATTTCTTCATTAACGAATTTCCATAGGAAAAATGAGCTATTGCAGTGGTTCTTATGGTAACACCCAAGGTCGGGAGTAGCGAATGAGCACCGATTATGGTCCCCAGAACACGTTTTGGGGTGTCATTAAAAATCATATATATGTATATATGTGTTCGCACTCTAGCGGACTCGTATGGAGCTGGCCTATGTTTACTTAATTTAATCCAATTTTAAAAATAAAGCCTAAAGACTGCCAAACATTTTTGGTTCAACATTTGTACACCAAATAAAAATTATGTAAAACATGAAAAGAACTTTTCTTACAATTTTGTTTCCTTAAACGTTGTTTTTGTTAGATTTTGTAGAAGTTAAGTGGTATCAATTGACAGGAGAAACTCAATTACCATAAGTGTAAAAGGTAAAATATTTTAACAACCGATTATTTACACAATGTCGTTTCAAGGTAATTCACCGTCATATCATGCTGACTCTTCGCAAAATGTTCCTCCAAGGATAAAGGAAGTACGGTCGATTGTTACTTCGAAACTTGAACTGACCATAAAAACGTTGTGCATATTTCCCAGTAAAGGGTCTATTCTTTACAATTGAATTCCGAAAATTATTTTACTAACTCTAATAAATGACTAACTCTAATAAAACGCATCACACACAAGTAGATTTATTAAAAAAATCTTACTTCAAAACGTATTTCTTTCACTGTAAATATAATTTTTGTATATTATGAATTTTCCTGAATTTCTTCAAACCGAGTTAAAGTATTTTCCCCAGAGGAATAAAAGAAAGTAGTGCAACTTCGTAAAGTGAAAATGAATGACTAGAGAGGATTAATTTTCAACGGTTGGCAGAACACGTCTAGGGGTCGAGCAACAAGTAGAATGAGGAGAGTAATGGCCAGGCAGTGGATTTTATTTCTCTTGCATTTCGTTTTTTGGATACCATTTATTGAAAAGTTGTCGAATGTGTAACCTAAACCTTAATTATTGCTTTAAATTATAACAATAAATTAATGTTCTATCTCTTGTAATTATTAGCGAATTTCCATAGGAAAAATGAGCTATTGCAGTGACCCTTAAGGTAAGACACAAGGTCGGGAGTAGCAAATGAGCACCGATCATGGTCCCCAGAATACGTTTTGGGGTGTCATTAAAATTCAAATATATATGTATATATGTGTTCGCACTCTAGCGGCCGCATTTTAAGACCGATTTGGTTCAAATTTGGTACAAATTTTGGGTGTCTACGTTGCTCAGACAAGTTCGTCAGCCAAAAAATTCCAACAACCGGAAGCACGTTTTTTGGCTGAAAGTAACTATTTTTTTAGATTTTTCCTACGAGAATGAATATGTTTTTAGAGTTTTTTCTACAAATGTAAATGTAGGATTTTATTCTGCACATTTTGTTTTTTTACGTGACCTTATAGCTCGCTTGGTTCCCCCAAAATCGAACAAAACGTAAAATACCGTAAAAGTACTCGGTTCAAAGCCATGTGGTGCATTTTACCATGACGTGCGAAGCACGCAATTCATTGTGTATTGAAGATACTCCCAATACGGAGGTTGGCGTGTGAAGCACGCAATGCTTTGTGTGTTGAAGATACTCCCAACACACGGAGTGGCGTGCGAAGCACGCAATGCTTTGTGTATTGAAGATACTCCCAATATGCGGTATGGCGTGCGAACTATTTTGCAGCTATTTAGCACCGTCGTGAATAGACCTATTCCCAAATTGTTGTTTGAAACCCTAAAACATAGGCCTATAAACTTAATTTTGGGAATTTGCTCAACTCACGTCAGCAGTTCAGCTGCGTGGTCGAATTATTTGAAATTTGTAATTATTATTTTTAATAATCTGTAGACAAATAATAAATTTTTATATTGTAAGTTTAATAATATGACGTCGAGATACTAATTATTAATAAAACATAGAGTTGCGAATTTTACTAGTGCGCCAAGAGTTCCTTGTCGCCTGTGGAAATGTTTACTAAAATGTTATTAATAGCGGCAATTATCATCAAGCCAAATATTGAATATGCAGAACTATAACTATAAACTCATGAACTATTGACATCATGAATATAACAAATTGTTTAGAAAATTTCAACAACATTTTTGATGTATTACAATTTCTTCTATAAGAATAATTACCTCTAAGGCTACGGCCACGCTAGGCGACCTGGTCGCCGCGACCTAGTCGCTGCGACAAAGAAAAAAAGTGGAATGCATTGAATGATATAGATACGGCCACGCTAGACGACCCGCGACCAGCGACAGCAAATAGAACGCGACCGAGAGCGTTTTCTGGTCGCGGCGACAAATACGCTCCCCATGTTATCTTATGGAGCCGGCCACGCTTGGCGACAGGTCGCTCCCCCACCCTTCTCTACTCCACCTGCTTTATGTGCGCTTTGATGGTAGTTCAGTGTTTTCAGAACCATGCCTTTTGACAAATGAAGAGAAGAATAAAGAAGGAAAGTTATTATTATTATTTTATTACACAATCTTATTACACAATTTTTTACTTATTAAATTCGCAAAGTAAAAAAGGAGAAATAGAATCAAGTGGGTGTATTCAATAAACGTTCAAAGGCCTATTTTAGGTGCTTTAGTGCTGTCACTGAAGATTAAGAAATTATGAAAAAACGTTTTTCAATCATTTTAGTATGTCTGTAAGGTCATTTGTTTTGAAAGTTTTTTTTTTTTGTAGCTGCGCGCACAATAACTCACCAAATTTTCACAATAGCTCACAGGCGCGTTGGAAGCAGTCAAACACGTTTTTACCGTAAATATTATTCGTATATTTTTATAGGCCTAATAGTTAAACGGTCTAAAAATTGGTACAGGAACTTCATTTTTGTATAGTATGTTTATAAATATGTTGTTTATATCTAGTATTAATTTTATTGAAATCTGGTAAATATTTTTAGAGAAAATGGGGTTTTACTTATACTGAACACGCGTTTTTAATATCTGAAAGTGTACGGTACATGTCTTCCGTAAAAACTGATTTTTTTAAATATTCAAGTGATTTTAATAAAATGTATAGGTACATATAAACAATATTTGTATAAAAAAACTATACAAAATGGAGTTCCTATACAAAGTTTTAAACCGTTTAATGATTAGGCCTATAAAAAGTTACGAATAAAGTTTACGGTGGCGTATTTGATAGTTGACGGGCTCGTATAAGCAAAGGGCGGTGTGTGAGTTAATTAGTAGGCCTATCCATTATTTAATAGAATTTTATTTGATTTAAGCAATTAAAAAAAATATTAAACAAATATTAAGTACTTAGGACTAAGACTAAAAGCTTTGATTTAATAACGAAAGCTAGAGCTACGACTAAAAGCCAAAAGCTTATGTTAGGTTTTTATTCAACATAAATAATGTACTCTTTTATTTTATTAAAGCATTTTTAAAAAGACAATTGAAGCGAGAAAACATGCAAATTATTCAGAAGATATTCGGCAATCACTAGCAATCATATCCTCATTCAAAGAAGTCATCTTTTACAATTGTGTTACCGCGACTGTCGCTAAGTGTGGCATCTACCCGCGACCAGGTCGCGGATAAAAAATTCTCCGCGACCGGGTCGCGGCGACCAGGTCGCCTAGCGTGGCCGTAGCCTAATAAAATGTATGTTTTCAATATTTTATCTGAAGTTAATATAACAACAAAATATCAACGATACCATACTACAGTTTCACTAAATATGTATTTATTGAGTTACCAATCAATCTGTATCAAAATACACACATAATATATGCGTTTTAGCATGCTTTATAAGCGTGATAAAAAATTTAATTATAATACGTTTATCCGTTCTGCATAACATCGACTGTGACACACATACAGACAAACGAGTGATCTTTTAACGGTTCTGACCCCCACCACCACCCCGTTTATATTGGGTACGAAACCTTCAAAATTACAGTTTCAATGGAATGCCACTTTCCTCCAATCAAGTGTAATCTATACTAATATAATAAAGAGATAACATTTGTTTTTTTTTATGTAGAGGGTACTCTGGAACTACTGAACCGATTGAGAAAATAGTTTTACTAATTAAAAGCTACACTATCCCTGAGTGACAAAGGCTAATTCATTATGATAAAAAAATATTTATAAATTTAGTCGGAAAAATCTTATAAATCTTACCAGTAGGCCTAGACTGACGAACTAACATATGTATTTACATTTATTACCATACCAAACAATTAAATAAAACAACAGATAAAACAGCTGTTTGCTCTAATATTTCTATTAACAACTGATTTCAAATTTTGAAGCAATTATTTGTATTTCTAATTTTTAGGTTTTTATTAAAGTATAGATCTGAGCCTTGTTGATTCTTTTAACCTTTATTATAACTGCTGTTGTATAATGTACGAAATAATTGATTTGAAAATTTAACATTATTCATTATTTTCCGTCTTACCATTGGGGTTATTATTAATCCTATCCTACACCTTTATTATAAAGAAAACATAGCATGATTGTGTGTATAGAAGGTTCCAACGGGATTGGCACGCAGAGCACTCAGGGGTTTCCCTTCGTATCTTATAAATATATTTGCAATATCAGTACAGTATTACAAAACAAGCGAAGTTTACATAAAGAAACAAAATACAAGACTGAATGTACAACAATATAGCGAAGGATCACGTTCAAACCCTCAAGTCCTAGTATAATAATGTAAGGTCAAAAACCTCATTAACTTAAAAAGGTTTACACTTATTATATTCTTAAAACTTCTCAGCTGTTAGTAAACCAAAAGCAAAGAAACTTTTTAATTACAAAGTTAGACTACCACGTGTTTGAACCGCTCCAGTTCTGCAAAAGTTAATATTTAAACATTTCAGTTGATCAAAAATCCAATTCCAGAGGTAAAGGCAATCTTTAATAATGGATTCTACAAACTACTCCTAATTCTAAGCATATGTGTATATGCTATAGTTTTATGGTTTACAAAAACATATTTTCTTCTTCTTATGTGTGCAATTAATATTTTATACAATTCAAGAAAACAAAAAATTTTACTCTCATTTTCTCGCGTAATGAAGGAGCTAAAATTACTGTTATTAATATATTTCCTTTAAGTTTAAATCGGGACAATCATTTCCTTCTCTCTACACGCGAGCCTTTCTGTATGTAGTATAACCTAGTGTGAGATTTTATAAATTACAATTAGTTAACGTTTAAGGTGGCGTGTCAATGTGGTTAGGGCAGGGTCTATCTAGCCTATATTGTTAATAGCATTGGGTCTCTGCAAAACGCTACTCCCTGCCATCCTTAGACTGAAATAAAAGTTCAGAAAAAAACTCCATCATTAATGTCAAAATTAATTATAATTTCTAAAATTAATTATAATTATAATCATAGTATTGCTAAAATTAACTATAATTATTAGCATTGTTAAAACTAATTACCGTTAGCATTGCTCAAATTAATTATCGTTAGCTTTTGCTATAATTAATTATCGTTAGCATTGCTAAAATTAATTATCGTTAGCATTGCTAAAACTAATTATCGTTAGCATTGCTAAAATTAATTATAATTAGCATATAACTATAGAACTAAGGCATCCATCCAAAAAAATCTCTTTACACAAAAATTCAAAAACACGTCATAGCATAATTACATAATTTTAAGAGTTTATACCTTTCAGCAATACATTTAACCTTTTAAGTACCAGGTTCTAGAAACCTGAACTAGGCCCACAGCCAAGTTCTTTTTCAAATTTTTAAATTTTACTTATTTTCTATATGGTAGATCTATTATTGACTTTTTTTTATCTTGTATGCAGATGTTTTTTTATTAATTTATATTATAAAATGTGTTATACACAACAAAAGTATATGTACATAAAATATACCCCTGAAACATTTTCAACATTGCTGAAGAAGGGGATGCACAAGGGTGGAGTTGTATTGCATAATTCCAGAAAAATAATAACAAATTGTATTTGCACGCAAAATTGAATAATTTACAGAACAATTATTACTTTATTCTATACACTATCTGCAAAAATAAATATGTACACATTATAGACGTACACTGAACTAAACTGCTTGCAAGGAAGTAGTGGATTTTTGTTAACAACAGCCTGTTGAATTTCGTTATCGTTTAACCATTCAGCTTCTTTAAAAAAAATAGCAGATAGCGTGACTAGTAGTAGTACTTTGAACAGAAAAATACAAAACGCACCCGCACGGGCCCTTAAGGAGGTATAGCAGCAAACAACCCGTACGTTCCTAGTCCTCAAACGGTTAAAATGTACATTTCATATTAAATAACTTAATAACAAATTGTCTATACTAATATTATAAAGAGGTAAAGTTTGTTTTTATGTAGGGGGTAATCTCTGGCACTATTGAACCGATTGAAAAAAAAGTTTTACTAATAAAAAGCTACACTATCCCTGAGTAACATAGGCTATAATTAATTTAGATAAAAATCTTTTTTATTTCAATATTTGTAAATTTAGTCGGAAAAAATTCTTAGGTTAGGCCTAGAATGATAAACCAACACATGTATTTACATTTATTACCATAGCAACCAATAGAATAAAATAACAGATAATATAGCTGTTTGTTGATATTTCCATTAACAGCTGATTTGAAGCAATTATTTTTGTATTTCTAACTTTTAGGTTAGGGTTTTAAAGTGTAGACCTTAGCCTTGCTGGTTCTTTTAACCATTATTATAACTGCTGTTATAAAGTATAAGAAATAATTTAATTTGAACATTTAACATTATTTACCATCTTAGTTTTGAGGTTATTGTTAATCCTACACCTTTATTATAAATAAAACATAAATATTTTTAGAAGGCACCATTGGGGGTTGGCGTGCGGAGCACGCAGGGGTCTCCCCTAGTATTTTATAAATCTAATTTAAATGTTAATTAACAATCTACGTTTAAACGAGTAAAATAAACGGAAAATGATATAATATTTCATTAGTTACACATAGACTTTGTTATAAAAGCTATTAGCAAACAACACTGTTTTAATATCAGTTTTATATTTGAATTTATATTAAACTTATTTGTCCAAGTGTCTTAGTTTAATTAACGAATTTAACCAATTATCGCCGTGTCAATAAAAATTCCCCAACGGAACTAAATCGAGTGTAGCAAGTTATTTATACCCAAACTGACAGGGAGCTGCTATTTCTATTAACATGACGTATTGGACCGTCAGCAATATGTCCTTGTCAAAATCCCAGTAACACATGTTTTACGTCGAATTTATGAATCATAAACCTTAGTAACGTTTCAGATGCGGTAAAGCTACACATTTACCTCGCTGAAAATTACCTACAAAAGACCACCAAGTGTCAATTTTATACAGGTTATTGAGTACGGTTTTTTTGAAAGACTGCGCTTATTCTGTTAAACACAAAAGATAAAATTAAAAAAAAGAAAGCAGTCGCGGGACTGCCGACAGAAGTGAAAATTGTAATGAATATAAATCGTTGGTCATAATGGTTTAACCTAAAATTTGATTATTTTAACATTAAGAAGTAAACGATTTTAACACAACTTACAAAATGAGGAAGCACAATGGCCATTTAAGAGGTATTACCAAGTAAATTATTTAAAACAGCTTACGAAATGAGGAAGCACAGTGTCCATTTCAAGTGTATTACCAAGTAAATTATTTTAACACAACTTACGAAATGAGGAATCACAAGGTCCATTTCAGAGGTATTACCAAGGTAACTATTTTAAAACAAGTTACGAAATAAGGAAGCGCAATGTCCATTTCAGAGATATTTCGAAGTAAACTATTTTAACACAATTTACAAAATGAGGAAGCACAGTGTCCATTTCAAATGTATTACCAAGTAAACTATATACTCTGCTAGATACACATGTGCACTATATATAGTAGAGCGTGATGGAAAAATACGTGACGGTAAAATACGATTCGCCGCCTGCAAAATGTTTTGGACGCGGTGCGCCTATAGGTTTTCTCTTCAAAAGCATAATTCGTCCTATCTACTTTTGTTCTACAGGAAGTGTATATAACATCACGCATGAAACCGTTTATGTTTTAAAAACATTGTATTAGTATCCAAGTCACTAATATGATAATATTTTTACCTTATTGTTTCCGTCTTGTGACTTCGTCTGCGTTTTTTATAATGACGCGTTTCGAAACCTATGTTTCATCATCAGATTATTTAATAAATAAATTAAAAGTTCACATTACAAAAACACAACAACATACAACTCACGACACATAACACATATAAATTGTCCGGTAGACGTCTACTACGGCGGGCGATCGAGCGACAAAAATCATTTATGTTTTGTTTAAATATGTTGTTTAAAATGTTCACATACTGCTATTACATACGTTTTAAATGAAAGATATTGAAATATTGAAATAATTGGTAAAACCTTGTCTTAGAAACCCTTAATAAATAATAATTTTAAAAAATGAGTGCTTCATATGATTCAATGATTCTGTGAGAATTTGAACCTAGGACCATTCCGTGGTAACGCTCCCTGATCACTCCAGATATTGTTGGTCGATGTTATCTCACTCGTACGGTTTTTACTGCATTTATTGAACCAAGAGACTGAATACCTCGCATATGCGACATTGAAAACAATCTTAATTCTTTTTGCAGCCTACAGTGGTGTTATCCCACAGGTGTTGTTTTTGAACAGTGGGTTCAAATTCCGGTATCCATGTTTTTTCACTTGTAATTTAATTAAATTAACCCTCGCTGAGGAAGCGTGTAAGCAGGTAAATTATTACAAATTAAAAATAATAGTTAACATATGGTTAATATAGCTGAAATGAATGTTTTCTTCAAAATGTTACATCGAGCATGGATTTAATTTGAGACAAAAATAACTACATAAACAACTGACCATCTAATAGTAGCAAAATATAAATTATAAAATAAACTTATTTCGTTTTAATTACAGACTTTTAATAGTGTACGTGAAAATGCATATTACACATGTCATACCTGTACATTTTCTCATTATTATCTAGGCTTAACCCAAAATTGTAATAAGTTTAAAAGTAAGTATAACGTTATTAAATATATACACACTACTTTCTCTTTACTATAAGACCAGATTGAATTACTATGTTATCGCGTTTCCATATCTAATTACAGTAATTACTTTTTGAAGAGTTGACTTCTATAGTCGCACCACGTCCAAAAAAATGTATACATGTTTGTACAACAGAGTATATAGTTTTCTTGTTGCTGGGGATGATTTTGGTATTGCAGAGATTCGAACCAGCAGAGTCCAACGCCATATACTATAGGCTTAGCCGGTTAGGCCACAATCGCATTGCTAATTTAGTATTTATGTGAGTTGGGTATATAAGTGTAACCACAGAGAAGACAAATACTTTTCTTCTCTGTGGTGTAACATATTGTCCTACGTCATAGGCTAAATCTGTTAATGTGGATACAATGTATAGATTAATTAGTAATACCTCTGAAATGGACATTGTGCTTCCTCATTTCGTAAGTTGTATAAATTACAAAGTTTACACTTCTCCCGTGTGGTCATTCCATAACTTTACAACTGGCCAACCAATTCCTTAACTTGATACACAAGTTATATCATCCGATTAAACAGTTGTTACTTTTAAGTTGACAAATTCAAGTCAACTAACTTGTAATTCAAAGTAATGGATTGAGTTTACACAATGGCAGTTTCAAGTAACTTGACTCTGTCGTTTAGCACTGATTCTAAAATTCTGTAAACAAAGACTGTAAAAAACACTGTTGAGTGTAGCTAACGAACGGTTGAGGCAAATTGTACATCCTTAAAGCAGAAATTTAAGTTTTTCACAAATTTATGACAAGTTGTAAGATGTATGAAACATTTTAGAGATAGGGGTGGTAGGTAATAGGAATTGCGTAAATACGTTTTCTAAAGCTACCCTAAAAGTCAATAATTGTCCCACAACAGATGGAATATATGTCTCTCCGCCTTTTCAAAAAATCAAGTTTACATTTTCAAGTTAAAGGGTTTTGAAGTTTTGTTTTTGCCACTGTAAAACTTAAAATGAATAATACGTGCACTAAACTGTAATCCAATATCTTATTTATGTTCGTCGTTATGTTTCCGTAGTTATTATGTTTTTGAATTATTGAAAACCTCTATAGGCGCTCCGCGTCCAAAAAAAATTACGGTCGGTGAATCGGATTTTACCGTGACGCATTTTCCGTCGCGTTCTATTCCGTCGCGCTCTACTATGTATAGGTCACATGTGTATATATTTTACTTGGTAATATTTCTGAAATGGATAATGTGCTTCCTCATTTTGTAAGTTGTGTTTAAATAGTTCACTTGTTAATATCTCTGAAATGGATATTTTACTTCCTCATTCCGTAAGCTGTTTTAAAATAGTTTACTTGGTAATACATCTGAAATGGACATTATACTTCCTCATTTTGTAAGTTGTGTTATTTTTATCTTGGCACACTTAACATTAAAATCTAAAAAGTTTGAAATAACACAAACAAGATTGTCTATACTCATGACAGTTTTCACTTCTGTCGGCAGTCCCTCGACTGCTTTCTTGTTTTTATTATTAAAAAAACAAAAAAATACCGAACACAGAGGAAACTAGTGTTTTAAGTCCAATTTTATAATATTTTCTTCTTTATTTTTACAAGTAGAAAGAGCTCTAAAAATCTATGCTATTCTGTTCTATTATATTTTGAAAGAAGCAGCAGTCTTACCAGAGTCAAAATTAATAGATTTCTACGTTTCAACATTAATTCGATTTGTATAGGCTGATGATCTTACAAAGTTAAAACTACAGCGTACGACTTGTCTTATATAATCGTACTGAAATTGGCGTGAGCTCCTCTCCCGTGGGAATATCCTGGAATGCTGCCAACTCCAGGAATAAACTCACAACCACTGCAACCTCCCTCCAACACTTGCTAGTACTTCATCGCTACGTTAACAGAGGAAATCTTTACAGCCTTACCAAAAACACAGCTAGACTATAAGTTATTCGAATCGATTTAACTGAAAACTACGTATTATACGATTTTGACTATGCATTTACTGATGCGTTAACACGTTCACTGCTACGCAAATTTCGCAAAAGCATGCTAGGAGCTGATCTTCTATTTTTATACTTATAGCCTAAATGAGTAGAAATTACTTTATTTGTAATTTTTGAACCTTTCTACGTAATAATCACTAATATTTCAAAGCGGACGCACATGTGCTTTCATAGCACATAGGCTGAAAATTGGCGTGCGAAGCACGCAATTCTCTGTGTATTGAAAATTCTCCCAACACGGGGGTTGGCGTGCGAAGCACGCAATGCATTGTGTATTGAAAATACTCCCAATAGATAGGATAGATGATAGATATAAAGTCTTCATTTCGGGCGAAGTTAGGACCATCACTTCCTCTCTTACACTTAACCCATACACAATTACAAATTTGTATAGATATTAGCACTCTTAAGTCTAAAACAAAATTAAAATAAAACAAAACAAAATTACACAATAACAACAAAGAAAATGCACGTAAGACATTAACATTAAAAAAGAAAAATCCTAAACTAATACAGGTTTTTAAACCATACAAAATAAAATAGCCTAACTTAAACTTATTTATTGAAATACAAGAATAAATTATAAACAACATTCGCGCGCACATTCATACATCATATTCAAAATTATATACATACATTAACATTCATTAACAAAACACAAAAGCACATTCATACGTAATACATATAAAACAGACTTCACAAAACAAGATAAGCAACATTATATTACTAAGATTACTGTATTATAAAATAAAATGCGTAATTATCCTACTTATTATTTCTCATTCATAGAACAGTATTGAAAACAGAAAAACTAATTATTCCATTATACCCCAAGGCAAGGACCTATGGGAAGGAGTGCAAAGCAGGCAATGCAATGTGTATTGAACATACTCCCAATACGGGAGTTGGCGTACGAAGCACGCAATGCAATATGTATTGAAAATACTCCCTATACGGGGGGTTGGCGTGCGAAGCACGCAATGCAATATGTATTGAAAATACTCCCAATACGGGCGTTGGCGTGACAAGCACACAATGCAATATGTATTGAAAATACTCCCAATACGGGGGTTGGCGTGAGAAGCACGCAATGCAATATGTATTGAAAATACTTCCTACATGGGGGTTGGCGTGCGAAGCACGTAATGCAATATGTATTGAAAATACTCCTCTATACGGGGGTTGGCGTGCTATGCACTGTGCGTCGGCCGTTTCTCATAGTGTTCAGTGTCAAGCTCACATGTGCGTGCTTAGCAGTGAACATGTTAAGCATCAACATTTTGATGCTATAGAATGTTTCACAGTGAGTGTTTTACAATTTGACTGATATGAGAAGTAGTTGAAAAATGTAAACATTTATAAAACTGTTTCTTGGGAGCCTTTATTACGCGTCCTATTAAAGAATAAGTGGAAGAAATTAAAAAAAAATTTTGTTTAATGTCGACCACAATTAATGTAAAACAAGTAAGATTTTCGTGCAATATTATAGAAGCTGATAAAAAGTCTAGAGAAACTGCTCTTTTGGGTGCTTTCTGTGGGTAGGACCATTAAATAAACGAGCATGTTAAAACAACATTATGTAGGCAGTAAAAATAACATTTACAAAAAGTCAGCGACATCATTTGTTTGTATATTTCGGTTTTCTTACAATTACCGTTTTCATCTTACAGCCAAGTTACTTTCCTACAGCGTTAAATATTCACAACAAATCAATTACTAGTTTTAAGGGAATCTGGTAGCAAATTCCACAACGACATTCCAATAAGGTAAACGATGTATTATACTTCACAGTACTGTGTTGGGGGATGATTAGCATTGTCGACCCCTTTCTTGTACTTTTTGTACTTATATATCCGAGGCAAAACAAACTTATTTACCAAGTAAGTCGACACTCTAGTTTGAAGGACAGCGTGCAATGTAGTTAAAATATGAAAAGATCTAAAATATATAATTTTTTATAATAGGGACTAACATGATCATCCCGTTTTAAATAAAAAATAAATCGAATACGTATTTATATTATAATTATAAAAAAATGATATACATTATAATATATATTATAAAAATAATCGAATTGGAATTTATTAGCCAATCCACAGTCATGTCACGGACTACATTGTCACAGGAGGTGAAGTATGGCATAATTAATGATTTTACTGGGAGCACTCTAATATAAAATGGCAAGAAATCTTTCATTTTTTTAAAGAATTAATCCCAACAAATACTTTATTGCATGTCTCAGTTACATAATCAGTCCAGTTTAATTTGTCATTGATTGTCAGACCTTTAATTCTAACGCTGCTGCGATATTCTAATAATTCACCTTCAGTTATAAGTTGGGGAGATTGTTCGAGTCTATTGTGTTCATAGCCTATAATAAAGGGTTGCATCTTTGATTTGTTAAGTCGCAAGTCATGCTCTTGGGAGGGGCTGAAAAGTGAACATATAAAAAGCATTGTGTTTACTTTTTCGCCCACTTATAGGAAATGTATAAGAATTTCTACCTATAGGAAATGTGGTTTCCTTATTGTTTTAAAAGAACTTAATTCCCAACTTAACTTTTAAAAGGGCTAATTTAAAAGTTTTGGTTGGTATTAGCCACTCGCCAATAAATAACTTTTCTTATTCAAAGTGCGACAAAGAAATTTTTACAGGAAGGACGCTACACAGTATTGTCAGAAATAAGACAGATGATTTTAATTCTAAATTTTAAATGTTAGCAATTTTAAACTTAAAGTAGGATAGTAGAGTGGTATCTAACTTATGGTTTTTAGTCCAACTACGAATATTGAATCCTACAATTTGTGCATGGAAAGTATCCCTGAAATGAGGTCTATTACAAACATATTTCTGATTGAATTCTGTTTTTGTTTTTTTTTTAAATGGTTCCCTTATTGTTTTAAAAGAACGTAATTCCTAACTTAACTTTTAAAAGGGCTAATTTAAAAGTTTTGGTTGGTATTACCCACTCGCCAATAAATAACTTTCCTTATTCAAAGTGCGACAGAGAAATGTTTACAGGAAGGACGTTACACAGTATTGTCAGAGATAAGACAGATGATTTATTTCCAAATTTTTAATGTTAGTGGTTTTAAACTTAAAGTAGGCCAGTAGAGTGTTGTCTAACTTATATTTTTAGTTCAACTACGAATATTGAATATTAAATAATAATTATTAAATTTACAAATATTAAATCGTACAAATTTGATCATGGAAATTGCCTCTGAAATGAGGTCTCTTACAAAAGTATTTCTGATTGGTCTCTGTTTTATTATTTTTTAAATTTTAGCATCAATGTTAGGCCCGCAAAACAACAGTTTTGTTTCAGACTTCTTAATGCTTCCTCACACATTGTATCCAACCATTCTGTGTATTTGTTTATGAATCTGTCTGTTTTCCGTTAAAGCCATCTAACTAAATTTTTTGTAAAAATGTTTTGAATACTTTTTTGAAATTGTTTTTTCAGATTTTTGTAAGTTTGGTTTTACTTTAAGAGTTTTTTTTATTTTTCTCATTTATTATAAAGTTTTTAAACACTAACATATTTTGCTAAAACGTTTAGGAATTTTTCAGATTTTCAAACTTAAGTGAATTAAGGATAAATAACTCTACTGTGAAATGTTACCTATTTATTTCCGATCCTAACACCCAAATTACAAATATATTTTCATAAAAAATTTGCTCAAATTGTATTCTTAGTTAGAAAATGTTTAACAATACATCAGAATTAGTTCCAAAATATTTTGTTAGGCTACTCTGTTAGGGAGTATTGTAATAAAAGCTATTGAGATTCAGGTTTAAATGGTTTAATTTGAAATGTGTAGTTCCACATTAGTTCGAATACGTTGGGACATTAAATAAAAGTTTTAGATAGAAAATAGTGACTAAAGATGAACGCTATATTTAGCACACGCTCTGACGTCACCGCCCAAAGTTCAAACTGGTGTACGCTATATATATCTGTATTCTGCATGATTGCTTGAGGAAGCTTTGTGTCAATAACTATATCTTGCACTATTGTAAATGTTTTCATTGCAATTATACGGCACCAGCAGAGACACGTTTTATAAATTTACTTTTAATATTAATGTAGAGATATATTTCAAAAAATCAAATTTTTAACCCTCACATGTATTTATATTTTGAACGATTTGTTCTATTTTAAATCCCACAAGAGTGAGGTCAGTCAGCACCAACATGGATATTCCTTCCGTCAGCAAATACTACAATATCCAATTCATAGACTGAAAGTGTTTGAACTTGTGGTGTATTACTCAGGTTTGAAGTTGTACAATGGACTGCCTCAGTACTTGAAAGAAATTGATTCTCATTGTGAATTTGAAAAAAACTTAAAAAGTTACCTCACTGAGTGAGCATTTTACTCATTGAGAGAGTACTTGAGAAGTAAGTAGTCCATGAGGCTATACCATTGTTCTTTGCTTATAACCATAATCATGTCTTATATGTTTTATATATATATTTTTATATATTGTATATTGTTCAAACTAATTTAAACTATTGTATTTATTAAAATGTTAATGTATTACTTCCTCACTATACTATAGTATAGAGAAAGTATAGTGATCGCAAAAAAATCGATGTTGAGATTTTTGTGGAAATATCCGTTTTGGGAACCCATGAGTTCAAAAAAGTACTTCTTACAAAATGTCTGTCTATGTGTGTCTGTATGTCTGTCTGTATGTATACAAACCTAGAGAGAAACAGAACTATCCTATCGATTTCAAACAAATTTGCACCAAGTTTGTCAATTAAGCCTGTATGGATGCACGAAAAAAGGTATTGAAAATTTTTGAAAAACAACCCCATTTTTGGCCAAAAAACCCCCAAAAAATCAGTTATTATCGTTTTATAAAAAAATGGCTCTAACGATTTTGATAAAATTTGGCTTATTTGTAGCCCTTAATGTACCTTACCACATGCAAGAAACAGCATCTTTCTAAAAATTCTCGTTTAGCTAATAATAATAACTGATTTTAGGGGGTTTTTTGGCCGAAAAGGGGGTTGTTTTTAAAAAAAAATTCAAAACATTTTTTCGTGTATCTATACAGGCCTCATTGACGTGTTTGGTGCAAATTTGTTCGAAATCGATCCAATAGATTTCTCTCTAAATAATAATAATATTTATTAGTTAATCTCCTATTTTAATATCACCTCTCCTACCCCTTCTACAGTTATGAAGTCACAGTGAATCTGTTTAATAATTTAAAAATGTTTGTAAGGAGTATGTGCCAGTTCCTGGTACGGTTTGTTTTGTACATATGTAGTCTAAGTGTAGGACAACTCACATGTATACTTCAGCTTTACTGATGAAATACATAATACATAATAAATGAAATACATAAATAAATATCAAACAAATAAATAGTAATACATTCCAAGAGCTCAACTTCGTTTTGCATCAACAGCAATATACGCAGCTCCTAAATTGCATTACCAACAAAGTAATATAATTAAATATTCATCTAGAACGTAAGCTGTGTAAAGTAGATTGTGTAACTTTATAATTAAAAAAGTATTTCTTATTTTTCTATTGTTTTGGTACCAATTCAAAGAAGAAACTTGTTAAAGTGTAAGACAAGAGTGTCAAGTTAACATTAAGCCTTTATGTTGACTCTAGGAGATCCTGTTTAAAGTGTTCACTAGACATTTTACATTTCAACATATTATATGAAATCCAATTTAAGTCACGGTTGTTATCGGTTGCAAGTTGAAAAATTATCAAATAAAAAAAGAAAGCAGTGGCGGGACTGCCGACAGAAGTGAAAACTGTTATGAATATAAATCGTTGGTCATATTGGTGAACTATTTTAACACAACTTACAAAATGAGGAAGTCAAATGTCCATTTCAGAGGTATTACCAAGTAAACTATTTCAACACAACTTACAAAATGAGGAAGCACAATCAATGTTCATTTCAGAGGTATTACCAAGTAAACTATTTTAACACAACTAACAAAATGAAGAAGAAAAATGTATATTTCAGAGGTATTACCAAGTAAACTATTTTAACACAACTTACGAAATGAGGAAGCACAATTTCCATTTCAGAGGTATAACTGAGTAAACTATTTTAACACAACTTATTACGAAATGAGGAAGCACAATGTCCATTTCAGAGGTATTACCAAGTAAACTATTTTAACACAACTTATTACGAAATGAGGAAGCAGAAAAACTACTTCAGAGGTATTACCAAGTAAACTATTTTAACACAACTTACAAAATGAGGAAGCACAATGTCCATTTCAGAGTTATTACCAAGTAAACTATTTTAACACAACTTACAAAATGAGGAAGCACAATGTCCACTTCAGAGGTATTACCAAGTAAACTATTTTAACACAACCTACAAAATGAGGAAGCACAATCAATGTCCATTTCAGAGGTATTACCAAGTAAACTATATACTCTGATATATTACACATGTGTACTACATATAGTAGATCGTGACGGAAAAATCCGATTCACCGCCCGCAAAATTTGTTGAACGCGGTGCGCCTATCAAAGTTTTTACTTAAAAAGTGCGTTTGATTAATTATTCAAGGCAAGATGTACGACGGTAAATTGTCGAGAACAAACCAAGAAAACCCAATAATTTTCAAAAGTACAATAAACAATCAATAACACTGTTTGCAAAAATACATTAGCATGTTTAGCTTGGTAAACAACTGAGATCGGAATTGGGGCAGTGTTTAATTTAGTTAAGGTACTGAATTAAAACCCAACGTGTTAAACTGTCCTATCCCAGAAGCAATTTACTGACCTTCTTTACACATTTAGTGATTTAAAGAGTCCATAAGTTACAATTGCATCACGCTTCAAACAGCTGCTTGTTTGAAACGCTTAGATCAGCTGACTGTTTGTTATGGCAGATTACTAAACAAAATTGTATTGTTCAAATAACACTGATTCACAGACTAACGTATACTTCTGAATTCTACTAACAAAAGTAAATTTGTTCTTTCCATATTCTAAAAATGAGTGACAACGATAGAACCGTTAACCGTCTGATATATAAAATGAAGCCAAGAGAGCGATGGAAAGAGTCGGTGCCGTTGAATAGTATTAGTGCAATGTTTGGTTAATTATAAAATAATATATTATATATAATATTATATAATATATATTAAAATGTCGTAATGATTTTATTTACTGTAAAAAGTTGTAGAACATCCTGTAAGAAGTGGGGTAAGGTAAAATACAGGGTGGGCCATAAGTCACTTGACAAAAATGCATTGCGATAATAATTTATTATAAAGTGTAAGTTAAGTATAAATGTTTACAATTAAAATATTGAATTTTCCTTCCCAATAGCAAACACATACCTAAAGTAAATGTTCAAAGTGTCCTCCATTATTTTCTATACACATATAACATCTTTTAAGCGCAGGAGCGCATATAGTGTCAGTGATGCCTTTGGTAGATAATTCTTCAAATACAGATTCAATACGTTCTCTTAAATGTTGCAGATCCCTTGGTTTCTCTGAATAAACTTTGTCTTTTACAATTCACCAAATTGAAAAGTCCATTGGGGTGATATCGGGTGAACGCGCAGGCCATTCAGTTGTACCTCGTCTTCCTATCCATTCTGTAAAAGTCTCATTCAAGAAATCTCTCACATTGTTCCCGTAATGAGGAGGTGCACCATCTTGCTGCCTAATTAATTTGAATAGATTGTAGTTGTTCGAATGCATGACTGTTTTCCAATTCAACTACTAGCTCGTGTAACATATCATGGTAATTAACAGCATTGACCGTTTGTTAAAAAAAGAATGGTCCAATTAGTTCACCAGCAAAGATTCCAGCCCACACACATACTCCAGGTGCATTTAATTCAGTCTGCAAGACTAAATGTGGGTTTTCAGAAGCCCAGTACAGGCAATTGTGTCTGTTCACTCTCCATTAAGTTTGAATGTTGCCTCATCGCTCCACAAAATGGATTTATAAAATGTATTGTCAGCTTCTTGTCTTATTACGTACCACTCAAAAAATTCAATTTGCCTGTCATAATCATCTTCATTCAAACCTTGCAGTAAAGTAGGCCGATATGGTTACAGCCCTACCTTTTTTAACATTCTTCTAACGCACGTTCTAGATATACCAAGTTCACTGGACGCTCTTCGGGTTGATTTTGATGGTGATTGGACTAAACTTTGCGCTACAGTCATGACGTTTTCTTCTGTTGTAACAGATTTAGGCCTACCTGATCGTGGAAGATCCGCTACAGATCCAGTCATTTCAAACCTTTTATTTAAGTTACCGGTATGAATGGCTTGTCGTGATAATGGTCTACTGTTTGGGAAATATTGCACAAAAATGACTCTACTAAATCTTTGTAATTATGATCATGTAACCACCACTGATAAGAATAAAAATACGTTCTCTTATTGGGAGCTTACTATTCATGATTAACTTATTAAGTTAATTAATTACAAAACTTAATCAACTAAAATCGTTTCTAACAAGGTGCTAACTTCAACATAACTCAAACATAACCTCAAAACAATACTATTGTTTTGTTATAATAACTGACAGGTTACAACTAGAGTCAAATTGTACCGAGTGACTGCTAGTGTCAAGTGACTTATGGCCCACCCCGTATTGTACGTCACACTTGATAACAGCTTCGTTGTACAAACATCGCCTTAGAATGATGTAAAGAAGCAGTTTCCTCACTTGTAACATAAATACCTATTAATAAATGGTACCAGAAACTGGCACATACTTTCTCACAAACAGATTTAAATTATTATCACGTTCACTGCTAAGAACGCACATGTGAGTTGACACTGAACACTATGAGAAGCGGCCGACGCACAGTGCATTGCACGTCAACCCCCGTATTGGGAGTATAGCTCGGAATTTGTAGCAAGGACTGTGACCTCGAGATGCGCAGTAGACTCGGAGTTAATTCGAGTGGTGGGGGATCAGAGAAGCTCAGTCGATTACCGAGCTTTGAACGGAACACTTCGGTCTTGAAGCAATTGTACTCGTTTCCAATAACATTATTGTCCGTGCACAAATCAATTTTTAATTTAACTATCGCTGTTTTTCATTGTTTATTTTTTATTGTTTATATTTGTATAATTAGGTTTAATGGAAGGCAGTGTCATATCAAAGTTAGGGGGTTGACGTGTAATATTCTTTAATTATATCACTGATTCGTGAGCTAAACAATGGATTCAAAATTTAAAAGAGTTATATAAGAATTAGTTGACATTTTTATTACACCAGACCATATAAATTAAAAATTCAAGTTCAACTTTGTAAATTTTTTAAAAAATAATATAAATTACTAATTGAATTTTTTGCTGTTTGGGCAAAAGTGGTTATGTCAGGTATCGAACAATTTTCAGAAGAGTCAGTACAAAAAAAAAAAAATGTCGGTTTCACTAATTTGTATTTTTTACTTTACCAAATAATTTTCCAATCTAAGTTTTATATAGATCATCAGAACATTATTGGACTATTCATGTATTTTTTTCTCAAAAATATTTTTTTTAAAGTTTATTAATGAACTTAACTCCTATTGGTCAATGACCTAACTTATTTTTACCGTGACTTAGACTATTTTGATTTTACACTTTATGACTTAAACCTATATTGTTTACTCTTATATACAGGTATATAAGTCGGACTTAACTCTAATGTACCTAATAGTTCTGATAGAAAAGAATTAAGTCTGACTTAAGCCTGTGTCTATGTATAAAGTCATTTTATGTATTTTTTTACCAATTCTTTACTGTTTGGTCAAATGGATATAAAATGATTTATAACCTTTATACTAAAAACCAATTAAGTTTATTTTACTGACGTAAACCGTTTGCAACATTGGAAATAGGGTTTTTTCATCCAGAAAACATCAAAACATATACGTGGCAAAAAAATGTGACTTAACCCGTTTTTGCCCTAACAGTAAAGCATTATGTAAATATTTTAGGTTTAAATTACAGAGACTTCAGGATCGTAAAACGTTTGTATTTGTGAATAAAGACCACAACAGTCACTGATACTTTGGTACAGGAGTAGCACGGCTTGTTCTATGTTTATTGCAAGCAACCATTCACGCTGTTTGCAGCGTTTCATAACGTTTAGTAACAGTACTTGACAAGAAAAACGTAAAAATGAAAGCATAGGTGAATTTATACGAAATGTGTTTCTTTTTACTTTCTCACTATACTATAGTATAAAGAAAGTATAGTGATCACAAAAAAAAATCGATGTTGAAATTTTTGTTGAAATATCCGTTTTGAGACCCTCTGAGTCTAAAAAGTGGTTTTAAAAAAATGTCTGTCTGTATCTTATCTTCTAAAGCGAGAGATAATTGTTTGTCTGCTAAATGGATCTGGAATCTCCGTCTAAGGATTTTTGATTTTTTGATTTTATATTAGGCTTTTGGCCACGAGAAATCGATTGAAAATGGTCACCAGTCTGGGAAAATTCGTTTTCTACGTCTTTTTATTAGATTAAAAAGTGAAATTTGTCCATTTTAAACAATACAAAGCACAGCTGATGCAAATGTTTTCAATGCCATTACAATAATCATCTGCTTTCTTTTAAACTGTATATTTTATTAGAGGTAAGCCTAATATTGTATCTATTTATAGTTACCATGGCAACGAATACATAATAAACATACCCTTCATTTAGTTGTTTAATGTTATAGGTCTAACCTAAACGATGTTCACGGAAATTTGCAATAATAGTAGTTATTGATGTGAGCGAACTAGGCCCTAGGAATAAATCGATATTGAAATAATACTTTAATTTAGGCCTGACTTATTTCTGAGGCATAGCGTTGAGATTGTGGTTAATCCTTTAAACTGTATTTTTATTACAGGTAAGCCTAATGTTGTATATACCCTTTATTTAGTTGTTTAATGTTATAGGCCTAACCTCAAAACTCAATAATCCAATATTTATTATTGAAATCATAGCCCTGCTTATAATCGAGCTTTAGCTCGGTCTCCAGGTACTGTATACAAATCTAGAGCGAAAACTATTCTTTCTAAAAATTCTCGTTTAGCTAATAATAATAATAACTGATTTTTGGGGTTTTTGGCCATAAAGAGGGTTGTTTTTCAAAAATTTCCAAAACCTTTTTGCGTGCGTCTATATAGGCCTAATTGACATGTTTGGTACATATTTGTTCGAAATCAATTGAATGGTTTCCTCTTTAGCTAATAATAATAATAGTTATTACTTACTCTCCTACTTTAATGTACTATCCCCTCTACTACTTTAATACAATTATGAAATCACAGTTGGGGTTACATACGGGGGTTGGCGTGCGAAGCACGCAATGCATCGCGTATTGAAATACTTCCAACATGCGGGTTGGCGTGCGAAGCACGTAATGCATTGTGTATTGAAAGTATACAGGTGTTACTTCAGGAATTTTACTGAGAAAAATAGGTTATTTTGAAAATAAATATATTAAATTTATTATTAATCACAGTGTTCATAAAGTGGTAAACATTAGCAATGATCTCACGGGTTTGGCTGTGAATATGGGGGTATGAACGCCATAGAGGAATACGAGATTTATAAAGCCAAAAAATATGATTCCCCATTTCTACTAAACGACCAACTTGACTTCTATTCTAATATGTTATTTGACACACTAATTGATAGGCCCCCCACCTTAAACCAACGGAGATAAGAAGTACGAACCTAATCTCATCTCAACTCAGTTACTTCCGTATGGCCAGGCGTGCACGTCTACGAACGCTACATAATAATTTATGAACAATATTATTTCGTAACGATCTCCACCGGAGTGAAAATTATGTATGTGATAGTGTTGAGTGTTGTGTTTTGTGTATTAGTGTTTTTTGTTTTTGTTTTTTAATGTCCTGATGATGGTCAAATTGACCGAAATATCGATCGACAACTAAGGTAAGAAAACCTAAAATAGATACTGGATCAGTTGACGTGTAATATTCTTTAACTCTTTTAAGAGTAGCTTAGTCCTCTGTCATAGCTCAACCGCTATGGTACTTGCCTCATAAGCAAGACGTCCCGGGTTCAAATCCCGCGGGGGACCATAAAATATTAAAAGCCCAAAAAAAACATACTCGTTAGCCGAAAGGCACAAAGTGGCATGGAAAGCAAAAAAAAAAAAAAAAAAAAAAAAAAATTTAAGAGTAGCGAATTGAAAGTAGCCGACACAAATACAAACTAAGGACATAAAAATAACTATATTTTAAGTATTTAAAACCATTGATCAGTTCTTTGTAATTAAAAACTGGTCAAGAAGTTACTAAATTATTAAAATAAACTGTTGAAATTACACATCAAATGAATCGTTTATTATTAAAATATTGTCAGGATAAAGTCTAAATTAAAAACTAAATTTGAATCTGTTAAATAGATTGTTTACGCCCTGAATATATTTCACTTTTCCCTAACGTTTATCACTTTTATCAAGTAATTTCACCAAACGTTGCCACTTCAGCGGGCGTAAACATTAATCATTTTATCATATCATTTCTGTTGAAAGGAACTGCACAAGAATGTTAATAATATTGGACATACAAATGACAAACCGTTTTATAGGGAAATACATTATCTTTTCACAACGCAAACAACACTTAAAAAAAGCTGTTTTGTAAAAATAATTTTTTTAATAACTACTAATAGATCCATTCATGAAAGTTTAACTAAATATCGATTGATGCAGATGTACTGATTGATCGATTAGGCCTAAACGTATCTAGGTATTGAAACATTTAGTGTTATCCTACAGAAACGTTATTATATAGGGTGATACATGCACAAAGATATGCAGAGACTTTGAGAGCTATGTTTACAAAATATATCAGTCATTTAGCTTTAGAACAAACAAAAACATTATTACGGCAATATTTACACAGTTTACGGAGTTTAAATTTAGTACAGGAATTGAATATGTTTTTTCAGGTGCACCAAAAACAACGTCCTTATGTTTAATATGTATAATCTCATATTTAAACAAAAACTATATCAGTTATAATAAAATTATTAATTTTATTCTCCTTTTGATTCAAAAAGTTTAAAACTTAAATTAGATAACGTTTGACACTTTGTAAAAAATATAAAAACTACCTTTTAAAATTATAAAATAAACTTTAATATGAATAAAATATATACACAACTACACACCTTAGGTAAAAGATGAAATTTACACGTTCCTACAATACACATATACACTGTCTACACAAAACAACAATAAATACAAAAAAAAATCAAGAGTTACAGTAATATATACTTAATAGTTACAAAAAAAAAAACTCCCCTACTTGTTCATATAAGTATTAGTAGGAATTAGTATTATTTCTTTTTTTTTTAGAAACTAGCTGACCCGTACGGCGTTGCCCGTGGTTGTTGGTATTTTCAGTCTTTTTGACGTAATTGAATTCTTTTTAAGTGTTCGTTGAATACCTGTGCGTATCCTACTGTGGTCATGAAAAAAAGTCTGCGCTATTTAGAAAAGCACTGAAAATTGTATTCCTGTAAACTACTATCTAACATGAAAAAGATTTTAATATATCGTTTTAATTTATAGCTTTTACTAATTTTGACTTTCACTTAATTTCATTGACAATGTTGTGAGCACCTACGGCCTTAGAGGAAGCTACGTAAAAAATTTCATTCCAATTCGTTCTTATAGGGATTTTTAGTAACTTTGACCCCCCTCCCCAAACCACCCTAAAATTTCGAATGTCTTTTAACGCTTTCTTAGCGAGGGTTTAAATTAGCTGGGGGTCGTAGAAAAGATATTTGAATCACTTTGTAACATCCGCGTTAATTTAGGATGTAACAAACTGGTTCAAATAGAGTTTGTAATTTTAAATGTATAGGCCTAATTAGTATAAGATATATGTTGTTTAGTATTTAAATATACACTATACAGTATATATCAAAATAAAGCTACGAATGTGATATTTTAATGGCATTTAGTTTAATTCAGATGGTTTGTTTAGTTTTCAATAAAATATGTTTAAACTCGTGTATGTTTATGGTTATGCATGGTGTCAAATAATTTGTTTGTTATTATTATTATTGATAGCGAAAATATGTTTTGAAAAGTATTAAAAACTTCATAGTTATGATATATTTTATATAAACAATATTTTAAGCAGCATATCTCTAAGTAGGCCTATATAGATATTTAATAACCAATGTTTGAGTTGAATTATAATTCTGTAAGCATTTTTATAGTTTTTCAATCTAACCTTAAAAAGCTGTTGGTTTTGAAGAGTATTAAAGTGATTATAAATTTGCTAAGTAATGTTGCTATGGTAATACATGTAAACAAACATAAGCTTTTTATACGAACAGCTGTTTTTGTGAGCTCTGGTTTTGAGTTCATACAATAAATGCTGTTCAGTTTCTTCCAAATTTCAAACTTTTTCGGGAAACTTTTCAAACTTTTCTTTACGTATAAACCTTCTATGAACTACTACAAACATTTTAAGACCAAAAATAGCCAAATCGGTCCAGCCGTTCTTGAGTTTTAGCGAGACTAACGAACAGCAATTCATTTTTATATATAAGATAAGATAAGAAGATAAGATAAAATTTTCATAGAGATACAATATAACACAGTACACATTGTTTAATTGCAATGTGAGATTACAAAGAATATTTAGGAAAATTCAAATATTTTTAGGTTAATACAGGCGTGTAACTACGCACAACTTGTCACGATCCTTCTGCTTCAACGACCTTAATCAAACACGAAGCTTGTGCTAGCCTGGCCTAATGCCCAGGATAAGTTCAGCCAATCAGTTCTTTCGCCGGAGCCTCAAGACTCAGCCAACATGTCGTAAAACACAATCAAATTGTTCCATCCCTCTCTAAATTGTATTCTTTCTCAAATCACTGTTATGTATATTTAAGCACTGAAAACAAAGGCGTGTCTAAGAGATTTGTGGCTCATTTACTAAAGTTCAAATAAACTTTGTCAATACATTAAATGTTTTATCAGCTTACCCCAACCCTTTACAGAATCCAGATGTATTCTATATTGTTCAAATAAAAGCTGTTAATGATGATGTGCTCAAACACTTACGCTCTCCATTGTTGCAATAAAACAAAATGCCAGTTAACCCTTTTATTCCAATAATTACACTTAAGGGTGGATATTTTTGAAGTTTTGAAAACTATTCCTAACAACAGATGTACTGAAACAGGCTGGTTTTTTAAGAAACTGAAATGAAAGTAGAAATAATTTCGTTTGAATATACAGAATGTTATGTAATTCTCTTCAAATTTTTTCCAAAAAAATATTTGTTAGCATGTATGCAGAGAGTTCTTAAAATAAATTCATCACTACGTAACAGAAGCTTCTCCGGACATTTTGTATTTTCGAATGATGATTATTGGAATATTTTTTATTGATATTGATAAACAATAAGTTTATAAAAATCTTATCTTCTAAAGCGAGAGATAATTGTCTGTCTGCTAAATGGATCTGGAATCTCCGTCTAAGGATTTTTGATTTTTTGATTTTATATGGGGCTTTTGGCCACGAGAAATCGATTGGAAATGGTCACCAGTCTGGGAAAATTCGTTTTCTACGTCTTTTTATTAAATTAAAAAGTGAAATTTGTCCATTTTAAACAATACAAAGCACAGCTGATGCAAATGTTTTCAATGTCATTACAATAATCATCTGTTTTCTTTTAAACGAAGCACAGCTGATGCAAATGTTTTCAATGCCATTACAATAATCATCTGTTTTCTTTTAAACTGTATTTTATTAGAGATTAGCCTAATGTTGTATCTATTTATAGTTACCATGCCAACGAATACTTCTGCTAAATAAACATACCCTTTATTTAGTTGTTTAATGTTATAGGCCTAACCTAAACGATGTTCACGGAAATTTAAAATAATAGTTATTGACGTGAGCGAACTAAGCCCTGCTTATAATCGAGCTTTAGCTCGGTCTCCTGGTACTATTTAATAAACTAAGACCAAAAAATAACTTGAAATTACTATTTAAGAAAGTTGTATTTTTCTGTGTAAATATACACTATGATGTCTGGCTTTGATTTTTTTTATTATTTTGCTTTGAATTTACTCTTAGTTATTTACTCAAAACAGAAAAATTAATGACGAAATTAGGTTTAAAAAATCTAGTATTTAGAAATTATAAATCTATAAAAATCGGAATAATAATTTTTTTTTAAATATGGATTTAGAAAATCTTTTAAATGAGAAGCAGAAATAGTTTAAAATCTTTGAAATCCATACTTTTTACACCATAATCACAAAGAACGTTATCTGTATATAGTAAAGGCTTTCCTGTAAGCAAAACAATAGCGTATTTGTATTACTTTTTAATGACCTACAAGATGGTTTAATTATTGCTTATTTTCGACAAATAGTGTTCAACATATAATGAAAACCATAATTGAGTTACGATTAATAATTAGAATTCAACAAAATTTTTAATTTCACAACCTCAATAAAGTGTAAAGTGCTTCTTGATACATATTGTTTATTTATTTGCAGACGCTTGACTTTGTAACACTGTGGGACTAACACGAAAAATATAAATTACATTATTGGATGCGTAATTCTGTTTTTAACTTATTCTTGTAAAACGACAATGTTTCGTGTTATTGTATTTTCAAAACAATCGAATAAATTGAAAACATAGTTTTACTGTTCGACTTCGTTTTCTTTTAGTAAAAGTATATGTGACAAAGCTTTCGACTCTTTAAAGATTAGTATTGTTCTCAATAGTATTTATCTACACAAAGTATTATATTTATTTGTAAAGTAATTTCAATATTAAACATTGTTGTCCTAATCAGTAAGGTCATTTTTATCAAGGAGTAGTTAATTGGACCATATTTAAATTCACACCGAAACAAGTATTTTATTAATGAACGTATGTGCTCGACAGTTAGTTGTGAATTTTCCGCTAGCAATCAATCCTGAGATATGCATTACAAATAAATTTTTGAAATGTTTAAATAACGTTAAGTAAAATACAGGAAATAAAAAATCCTGAATTATTAAATTGGGTTAAATAGAAAAATTGTTTAACAACAGTTTAAATTTTCCAAAACGCTTTCCTAGTATTTGAAGTATAAACTCAATTATTTTAGTATTACCCTACGCCAATTAATTCTGATATCTCAATAATAAATATCAACTTCACAAAACATTATCGTTTGGACAAACTAACCCATTAATCATTATTATCAGATCAAACTCGGTTGGAAACGCAGGCAATCAATGAAGGCGATCCAAACTATAAACCGCATTTATCTTCAACAGTTTCATTATGAAATCAATTGTTTTTTCCAATGTAAAATACAATTCATATATCTTCAATTGTGTGCATCACAGTCATTGCTTATTTGAGCAAATTTAATGGACTCTTTTAAATCAAACCAAAACAATTAAAACAGAAATTTGTTATATATACTATACATAAGTATTTTCAGTAACATATAAAACATTTTCTTCGTTCATTCCAATTTAACTAAAAGCTACAGATTTTAATCAAAGCTTTAACTGTTGGATTATACGCAGGGGTTTTCAACCAACCTTGGGGGCGTAGAAGAACTTCGCGGGAGGCGTGAATGTATTAAAAAAGTAAATTCAAAATATTGTCAAGGACAAACAGTGCCAGCCCTCTCATTAACGTTGTGAAAATGACTGGTATTACATGCCAACCTAAATAGATACTAAATTACCTCAAATAAATTTGTATTTAGTTCTTTGAATTAAATTGTTCTGATATATGTTCAAAATAAAGTTATGTGCAGTAGTAAAGTGTACAATTATCTATATTTTCATGTAATGACCCGCTTCAGCTATCCTAACCAGGTTCAGTTTCAAATTCCGATTGTTCTACTTGTATTAACCACATATGGTGATGGTATGGGGGGGAGGCGTGACCTCACTTCAGTGTTAAAAGGGGGACACAGAGCTTGAAAGGTTGAGAACCCCTGGATTATAGTATTGCCTTTAAAATATCATAAGGTAAGTTTAATCGTGCATGTTCACTTTTGGTACCATTTTCAACATAGCTAAATCAAGTATTGGGCAGTTGCGAGCCCTTTGCATCATTCATAGATTAATTATTATAAGTCAAATATAAATCTTTCTGAAATAAATACTATCCCGTATTTGTATGAAAATAAATATGAAAAGCTTAAATTTCTTATTAAATGAATTGTAAAAGTCAAATTTGAGAACAAAAATTTAAAGCATTTCATATAATAATATTTTTTTAAAGTACAAACTCATTAATTACAATGAACTAAAAATCGTGAACATTACAAAAGTGTAGGCACTTAGTCTATCTATACCATTTTGTTTTATACTCAAGCCAAAAAGTACGTGTAATGTAGTTGCCTATTCAACGCCTTTATCCCAACACTCATCCACCATATTGCTGTCGCCATCTTTATTTTTGCACCTTATTGACATCAATCGCTTGCACGTAAAAGATGGCGAAAATATTATAAGATTTGTTTACATTATTACAAGTCAAACAAGCTAATAAAAACATGTTAAAAATTAATAACTTTTTGAACAATATAAATCACTAACGATTTAAATGTTCTAGTAATGTTAATAACAAAATAGGTACTATTAGCTGAATAGGAAATAATGTTTTTAATATTTTTAATTTTTAGTCAGAAAAATAATTAAGTCTGATGTTTAAAGATGAGGGTGGTAAACCAATGGGTTTTAATTGATAATGTTTTTAATAAATTGACAATAAGAAGGGGAATATTCGAATAAATTTATAATTGTAGAACAAAATGATAAATCCAATAAAATAATTATTGCTTATTTTTAAAACATTTTTTATTGCTTAGTCAGGGGCTATAAGTGAAAATCCTAAATAATTTAAAACTAATAACAACTACTATTATTATTTCTTTAGATAATTATTAGTATTCCTTTTGCATATTATCTGTAGCTAAGGCTTATTATAATTTATTTAATTGACGCAGTATATCATTTATTGTATTCACTGGTCGCTTTGTTTTGTTAATACTTAACATAGTACTTGCACTGAATGTATTTTACAATAAAAAAGATTTTGGTGGTATTAGTTCTAGCTGGTGGCAATATATCTACCGGATATGGAAATTACATAAGTCTTTACAGCAATAAACAAAGCTCGGTGGATTAACCACACACAATCCCGACTAAGGGAGGTATGTTGTACGGGTAGCCGGGCTTAGTACGGGTTAAAACTTTCCTGCACAGCATTATTTGAAAACTTTCTCGGATGTGAAACCACCTGTATATGAGTTATACTGGCAGTTTGCAAAGTGCATTAAACTTGTCTCTACGTTTACGAAATGAGGGTTTCATTTTGTTTTGTAATTAAACGCAAATTTATTTATTTGGTAATTTTACGCAAAAGATTTATTTTGCAAATATTGTAATTTATTTCCATTCAGATGACCAGATTTTATTTATAAAGACTTGTTATCTATTCAATAATCTACTTTATAATATTTGCTTTCTTGGATGATACGATTGATTGAATTGAATTTAAGCGGGAACTAAACTAAAGGAAAAGACGCTTGGATAAGCAAAAAGCCCCGTTAAAATAATAATAAACATTAACGAGTAGAAAGTAATGACATGGAATAAAATTAAATAAGTATCGAACAGCTTTTGCAAACATTCAAGAACCCTCCAAAGCTTAAAATAAAGTTAATACAATCTATATAATATACTAGCTGTTGTACCCGTGGCTTCGCACACGGTCCAAAGTTTCGCCGCATAGTAATTAATGTTTATTGTTTTAAGGGTTGTTATTACATTTTCACCCCGATACAGCTTTGCTCGGATAGACAAATCAAAGTTTAATGTACATTGCTTATGGGGATTTTTAGTAACTTTGACCCTCCAAACCACCCTAAAATTTAGAATTTTTTGGAAACTTTTCTTAGGGAGCACCTAGGGCTCTAGGGGTAGCTACATACCAAATTTCATTCCAATCCGTTTGGTGTTTTTTTCTAGTAATTTTGACCCCCACCAAAAACCCCCTAAAATTTCCAATTTTTTGAAAACCTTTCTTAGCGAAAACCTAGGGCCCTAGAGGAAGCTACATACCAAATTTTATTGCAACCCGTTCGGTAGTAAAGGGAGGAAGTTCGACTTTGCCATTACTGCAGCACAGGCCAGGGCTATCGTCCTTCCATTATACAGCATGACACCAATTGCAAGTTGTCCGTTGTCCAATATCGACTATTTTGTCTTTTGCATATTCAGTTTTTGAGTCGTACTTGTAACCTGAATGTTTCTTCGCTGTCCATGTCTGTAACCTTTCCCTTGAACGTTTTTCATTGTGTTTAGTTACAGCTACGCGATTAACCTGAGGATTATTTTCCGAGTACTTTTTTGAAGC
>JAGFPH010000005.1:2444381-2470713 GCA_018207615.1 Philaenus spumarius
TTTTATATCTCAAAAACCATACGGCCTAGGAACGTGGAATTTGGTACACAAATTTTATTACTCAAAGGTGCTAGAGGCGCGCTAAGAAAGGGTTTAAATTATTTCGCGTTTAAGGGTTGAAACAACCCCTGAAACCATCAATATTGTTTGTTTTATATCTAAAAAACCATATGGCCTAGGAACATCGAATTTGGTACACATAGCCTATTGCTCATAGGCCTTAGATTTGAAATTAGAAAGAATATTCAAATATTTCGCGTTTAAGGGTTCAAACAACCCCTAAAACCATAAATATTGTTTGTTTTATATCTCAAAAACAATACGGCCTAGGAACGTGGAATTTGGTACGCAAATGTTATTGCTCATAGGTGTAGAGGCGCACTGAGAAAGGATTTTAAAATATTTCGCGTTTAAGAGTTGAAACAACCCCTGAAACCATAAATATTGTTTGTTTTATAGGTATCTCAAAAAACATTCCTCATATTGCCGTGGGGTTGGCATGCGAAGCACGCAATAGTTTGTGTATTGAAGATACTCCCAATATGCGGAATGGCTTGCGAATCATTTTGCAGCTATTCAGCACCGTCGTGAATAGACATATTTCACAAATTGTTGGTTGAAACCATAAAACATGGGCCTATCAACTTAATTTTGGAAATTTGCTCAACTCACGTCAGCGGTTCAGCTGCGTGGTCGAATTATTATGTTTGTCCAGCGATATTCCGGAATTAATGAACTGATTTCGATAAATCTTTTTGAAGTTAAAACTTCTGTTGACCCATTGACATTTTTTTGCCTGGGTATCTAAATGAAATCTCAAGTCACGAATCGTTACAAATATATTACGACACAAATCCATAAAATTTTTCTCTAGTGTAATATATTACTGGTTTATAGGTGTCGTACCAGCTTAGTTCAGGTAAATAAGTAAAACTTTTTTATAGCTGTCGTACCAGGAATCGGTCAAGTTAACCACGGGTACTAGAATACACGGTAGGGGTCATGAGTAGGCTGCGCAGTAGACTCAGGCATCAGTGACGTCACTCTGGACCCAACCTCCCGGCCCGCTGCCTGCCGCTCTTACACCGTACACAATGTTTTCACTTGTGGGATTTTTATCCCAAATATGGGAAAATTTGGCTGCTTGTGGGATTTTGGGATAATATGGGATTTTTCCTGAATTTGACATATTTTCTCTTTTTTTTAAATATTTTAAATATGTTTGTCGTATAATATATTGTTAATATTTACTGCCACATTTGTTGTATTTCGTACTATTCTTACTGTACACTTCATTTCATCATTATTCACAATTAATTATTTTAAATGAAGTACTACAGTGGCAGAAAAAATGTTTCCTGAAAAACTTGTATTCTTAGATTGACACAATTAAAATTAATGGTTTCATCAATATAAGTTATCATACTTTGATTGCAACTAAATGAACGTTTCTACTAGTTATTTTCAATATTCAGTTTTAAGGTATGTTTAATCACTTTGCTTTTATTCTTTTATGTTTACGTACCTCAATAATAGGTCCTTAAGTTTTACAGTTAACCTGAGCTTGTACTATTTTATTACAATGTACTACGAAGACAAAGGCTGAGATATAGCTGTAATATTAATGTTGTGTATTCATTGGTAATATTACTATGTATTATTGTTATTAAAACAATAAACACTTTTTACTTTGACATTTTAGTCTTTTCCTTCCCAACATTTTTTGTTCCAAGCCTGAGATTTGTAATAAATCTACTAAATATGGTGAATGTTTGAGTTTTAATAGTCTGTTATTACTTATGTTTGACTGCTATACAAGTTTCAGGAAAACTACTTTTTCAGTACAAGTATGATTTTTTAATCTATATAATAATAAACTGTACCAGGAACTGGCACATACTTTCTCACAAACATATTTAAATTATTAAACAGATTCACTGTGACTTCATAATTGTAGGTGGGATAGGAGAGGTGATTTATTAAAGTAGAAGATTAACTAATAAATATTATTATTATTATCTAGAGAGAAAACTATTCGATCGATTTCGAAAAAAATTGCACCAAACACGTCAATTAGGCCTGTATAGATGTACGAAAAAGGTTTTGAAATTTTTAGAAAAACAACCCCCTTTATGGCAAAAAACACCCCAAAAATCAGTTATTATTATTAGATAAACGAGAATTTTTAGAAAGATACGGTTTTTAGTTTGGTTTTGATACAACAACGTTTTGTGTTGTGGTAACGTAGGCATTGGTTGGCGCCTACTAGTGTAACGTGGTCTTGTGCAACGCCCTTTCAGTTTGTATAAATACGGGGCATGGAGCTTTGCTAGTTTAGTTATAGTTTGGCTTTTGTAGCTTTATCACTGAGGATGGCGACTTTGTCGTTGAAACGCGTTTGATTTATTAAACGTATTTGTTGTGAGATTTTGTGTTATTGTTTTATTTCATCTGTAAAAGACTTAGTTCAGGCAAGTAAGTGAAACATTTTTATACCTGTCTTTATAGCTTTTTAGCTGTTTTTTATAACTTTTTTAATAAAATAATAAAAAATAATTAAAAAAACGTACTTCTTAAATCGCATTATACAGTAAATACAAATTCATAAACACCTTTTAGGAAATACAATTTTTTCTTTAATCTGCACATCGCTCTAAAAATCAAAAAAATAATAAATTTTTGAAAAAAATAAACCAACTTCAAAAAACAAAAACAACAAAATGCTGAAACTAAAATGTAAAATAGTATATTGAGCAAAAGTAATTTATTCGAAGCCGATACAAACAAATTTTTGAAGTCGGTGCCAAATTTACGTAGAATTTAACACTATTTTAGTTCTTCCGAATCTACTACTCCTCAAATTTCATATCCATTTCTTCAATCGTTAAAAGATACAATGATCGCTCAGAAATACGTTTTTTTCTCTTTTTTACCATTTTCCAACATCTTATCACAAATTCATAAAACAATCACAACCAAATTTATTGAAATTTGGACAGGATGTCTGTCGGGTCAGCTATTAATAAAATATTTCTTAAAAAGCCAGTTTATTCAAATTTGTATGATTTAGCAAATAGTTTTGTTGAAAATTTGAGTCAACTAGGTATAAATACATTACATAAATGCTCACAACATCGTAAATTCATTTAGGCCTACATTTACACAAATAAAATGAATTCAGGGTTGTGTCACTCATTTAATCAACTAATATAAAAGTGAGTTTATGTCCGTACATGCATGTATGCATACGTGAGTAACATATAATATAACAGCTAATTTCACTCATAATCGGTAATACTTAAACAAACCCAGCATAGATTATACTTTGGGGTTATGTTTACAACCCCAATCATTATAATTTCTTGTAAAGTTGATTTATTCAAATAAATTAATAATACATTTGGCGCCGACTTCAAAAATTTGTTTGTATCGGCTTTGAATAAATTACTTTTAATCAATATACTAATTATTTTTTACTTTTTAGTTTCAGCATTATGTTGTTTTTGTTTTTTGAAGTTGGTTTATTTTTTTCAAAAATTTATTATTTTAGTACAATTTTAAAATCTTTCACTTTCACTAAAATAAAAATGTTCTTCATTTTCCATGTTTATAGCCCTTTACATACATTTTGCTTTTAATCTTAAAACTATATAACGTGATTACAAATTCTAATTTAAAGGAAATTAAAATTAAGTTTAGCGAAACCAAATCTAAACGAGACTGTATTCTTATTAGCGAACTTCCATTGGCAAAATGAGCTATTGCAATGACCGTTATGGTAAGACCTAAGGTCGGGAGTAGCAAATGAGCGCCGATCATGGTCTCCAGAACACGTTTTTAGGTGTCATTAAAATTCATGTATATACTGATGTATATATGAGTTCGCACTCTAGTGGCCGCATTTTAAGTCCGATTTGGTCCAAATTTGGTACTCATATTGGTTTTGTACATCGCTCGGACGAGTTCGTTAGCCAAAAAAATCCAACAACCGCAAGTACATTTTAAGACCAGAAGTAACTATTTTTTTTAGTTTTTTTCTACGAAAGTGATTCTTTTTTAAATGTCTAAATATATAACTGTAGGATTATTATTTACATTTTCTTTTTTACGCGACCTTATAGCTCGCTTGGTTCCCTCAAAATCGATCGAAACGTAAAATACCATAAAAATACCCTGTTCAAAGCCACGTGGTGGATTTTATCTTCTCATCCGAGGCCAACGGACGAGTTTTTACGCTGCGAGCGAAGCGAAGCTCAACACTCAAGGCCACAAGATCTAGGTGCAAACTCGCAAAGCGAGTTTTTCCACTGCGACTGTAACGAAGGAGAGAGTGAGACGAAGCTGGAGACTTGGGCGCAAACAAATTCTATTAATATATTCCGTACACATAGGCAGCTATTCAACACCGTCGTGAGTAGCCCTATTTCCCAAATTGTTGGTTGAAACGCTAAAACATAGGTTTATAAACTTAATTTCGGAAATTTGCTCAACTCACGTCAGCGGTTCAGCTGCGTGGTCGAATTATTTTTATTGGTGCAATTTAGGATATTATAACTTCTAGTAAACCCCTGAGCTAGCAACTCATCTATTTATTTTATATTTTTTTGGGTACAGTCAAAAATCTGGAGTAAAAATATCGGATAAGAAATATTTACAGTTACTACCATGTTTTAATTTTTTTTTCAATTTCACTCTGGAGGCTTTTTCTAATTGTGTAACTTATTAGTCCTTTATAATCAATCTTAAATAGCAGAAAAACACAAGTGAAGGTAATTATAAAATAATTCAACGCCCTCCCTCTTTCAACTAAAAAATGAACAGTGTTTGAAGTAGAATTAGGAGGTTTAATATTGTATAATTGCCGTTATTTTATTTGCCCTATTCGCAGGACTGGTTTCAGCTATTGATTTTTGATTGCCTTGCCCACCTGTTATAATAATCAAGTCCAGGCAATGAAAGCAGAGCAACACGTTCTAATATCACAAAGTTAGTAGCACTCTGGGTAATTGAGATTTAACGAAGTGTAAAAAGACCTTGGAAAGGGGAGGCTGAACTTAACTTTACCGTATTAGGCTTGTTATTATGACATTCGTTCTCCACATTTCTGAATGTCATGACATGTTATATATGGTCAATCGTACGTATAATTTGTATTTCATAAAACATCAAACAAAAGTGTAAATTATATTTTTCTTCCAAATTATTGTTACAAAAGCAGTACTGTAATTAATTATCGTTTTATTGTAAGTAGAGTGCTCTGAGCTTTATTACAGTTTAAAATTGCATTTAAATGCGCCAGAAAAATAAGAAGCGCATAGATATTTGCGTTGTAGATTAGAGGTAATTTTACGTGTACAGAGCATACGTTAACCCAGACCATGGCCCGGACAGTAATGCTAACACAGTAAACATAACTTTGAATTCATTTCTTAACTAGCGTGTTCGCAAGCAAACTCCCATGATCACTCAGATTGTAAAATTGCAAGCGAAATAATTAAAGTAACACACCAATGTAATATTTTTGATAAGATTGAGTACATTTGTTTTAAAACTATTTTCGAAACCGTATCACTCTGGTTTAAACCTAACCTTAAATTACATTATCAGTACTTTATTTCCAAAGTTCTAACTCCAGTGCAATTTTTTATACAGAGTGAAGTAAAAAGTCTGGACACACCATTGTAACTTTTGAGTGAGAAATTGGAAATAAACCAAACCCAGGTAATGTTTACGTCGATATACTTTTTTACGCCTAAGACAAAGTTGTTACCATTTGGAGAATAGGAAATTTTGGTGACAGCTCAAACATTTTAAATGCAATCCCCTGCCTTGTGGCCCCTTATTTTAAAGGTATTACAAAAATGTATTTGACGAAAACTAGAAGTCTTATTCATATCTAAAGTTATGATTAAAGAAAGGAATGATTCAAGTACTTCTAACTTTTAAGTGGATGATTGGTGAAGAGCCAAATCCAACGAATGTAGGTTAGTTATTAGGATGTACTTTTTTATGTATGGGGAAACTTTGCCCCCGTTTAAAAAATTGGAAATATTGGAGGCAGCTCAAAATTTGTATACGCGAACACCTGTCATATACCATACATTATAAAAGTATTGAAAAAAAAACTTACAGTGCAAATTTGAGGCCTCTATCTCTCAACCCTATTCATAAAAGCAGCTAATAAAGTGACAATTATCCCAAAGTCTCCCCATACATAAAAAGTACATCCTAATACCTAATAAACATTCCTTAAATTTGACTCTTCACCAATAACTCACTAAAAAGTTAACAGGACTTGAATCATTCTCGTCTTTAACCGTAAATAACTTTAAATTGGAATAAGATAGAGACCTCTAGTTTTCGTCATTTACATTCCAATACATTTAAAATGAGGGGTCACAAGGCAATGGGGGTCACAAAATTTTGAGCCGCCATAAAAATTTCCCATTTTGGAAATGGTAACAACGTAGTGTTATGCGTAAAAAAAGTACATGTTTATACCTAGTAAACATTACCTGAGTTTGGGTTTTTTTCAATTACTCAATCAAAAGTTATTTGGATGTCTCCAGACTTTTAGTTCACCCTGTATGTTTTTAATAATCAGTTGTCCTTAGCTTGTAAACTTTCTTCGACCGTGTAATTGCCACTATTTGTTATTCTCATGTATGCTACTTAATGTTTTTTATAAACACAATTACATAAGTTAAGCTAATCTAAGAAAACACAATTAATTAATTATATCATAATAGTCGTTAATATTAATTTCTTTACACAATATTAGGCCTACTGCAATACACTGAAAACATTATTAATTCATTTTGAAATTATTATCTCATATTGGCTATTTTTGGTAATATTTAAACAGCTATTTGGAGTTTGGTTACTATGCAATGAATCTAACAAAATCAGATGACTCTTCAAAAATAAAAAACATCCTTTTATTCTTTTTGAAAAAACATTAATTATTTAAAAAAAATCATTAATAGCTCATCTATGTTTGTAGAGTTTTCATTAAAAATACAGCTTAAATATCTAAATTCATTAATAGCTTTTTAAATATCTTTTGAGTATAGGCGATTAAATACAGTAAACTTAAATGTTCGGGAGGGACCATTTACGAGCTTGTTACTCAGGAAGTGTGAAAGGAAATTTCTATTAAATATTTGATGTAACTCAACAAGTTTACATCAATAATTTTACCTCAGTAGTGGTAACTGACTGTGCAAGGGTTAACAATTATTTTACACAAACAAACATGTAAACAACAAACTTTTCCTTTTTATCTAGAAAAGAAATATTTTCTTAAAAACTGTGAATATCCTTTCTTTACTGACACAATTTGAATACGTGGCCTTAAGAAGCGATATGCTCAAAACGAAAAATTGCCACCAAAAGTTACTTTTTCTGTTTTTAGTACTTCATACTTATAAATAAAAGGTAACCACTACATCAGCATGTCTGTCTGTTATTGACTCATCTTGTTGAATATATCTGTGACAATTAAAGCCATCAAGCCTAAATTCAACAATTATAAATCTTGCTAACCCAAATCACAGATATCTTATACCGAAATACCTTGTGAAAACAATAGACACCTCTTTACCGTGTGACCCTAGAAACAACTGAGATAGTATTGTCCAGTACTTGTACTATCTGGGACAAACACACCTCTGCGGACGAGGTGTGAATTCTCTTCATAGAGTCTGAAACTGTTTTGTTATATTTTAAATTGAATTATTCAATAGACTTATTGTTTCAACATTGAAAAGTAACTATTTAATAAATAATACTAGTAATAAATACATACGTTGATTAATTAAGTAATGAATAAAACCTACAAGAAAACTAAAGTGATTGCAATTTGTGTTACGCCTATATTTCTTAACTATGGTTTAATGTTTAAAGTATTAAATTGTTTTTATTGCACTCCAACAGTTGTGTAATTTTACTTTTTTTATTTTAAAATATTCGTATTTAAAAAAGTAATGATCAGGAAATAGAAATGATGCAGCTTTCTAATAGAAATAATATTAATATTTCAGGAAATACTCAAATATGCGATTAAACTTCCTCCGAATATTTTAATATTCCTCCGCGCAGAGGACCCGTGGAATGTGAGCTATTTTAAAATCTTTACCATTACCAATAATTTGACACCTGCGCTGTACAACGACAAATATTTAAACACATTTGAGTACTGACTAAAAATTAGAATTTTGTACTAAATATTAAGTTTATTGGAATATCGCACTACATGATTTACTTTCCTCGCGTAGTGCTGCGAAAATAATGGTTTGATAAAATGAAAACCATACATTTCGTGTCGTTAAATTAATTTTATTCTACGTATACTTCTGCATTGTTTATGGTTTTACGCTTGTCATCCGTATTATTTTCCTAGCAAAGCAGAGGCGACATCAGGGAAGCAGCTATGCTGTAAAAATGAGAGTTTAAAAAGGAAAATTTATTCGTTTTAATTTAAAGTAAACTGACATTTGTGCCCCTCGCTTAGATTGGTTTAATCAAGTATTATATTGTTGATAAACACAATTTTTCTAAAAAAAAGTGTATCAACAGTAAATGAATGGATCCGCTGAAAAACGTTCTAAGTGACAAACCTACAATTTTGAGTAATCAGTGAAAGAAAATCATGTAATCTAAAGTTTTTGTTAGTTTTGTATGTTAGATTTTTTCACCTGGAATTTGTTATATTTACATGTACGTATAATGACATATTGGAGTACTATATCATACTATGACGTATTATTATATATTTCAAAACCTTTTATAACTTTTTTCAGGAGGAAAACGTTCTAATGACGGACGTTTGAAACGTTTTTCCACTCTCCTACGTTACTAAATACAAATATTCAGGAAAGTGGGAATGAAAAATAGAAATGCAAAAACAAAATTGAATATAGGGCCTAAAACGTTATTATTGGTAATAACGAACACATTATGTATTATGTTGACATATTAGTATATTTATAATGTATTTACAGTACCGTACAAAATATAATGTTATTTTTATAAAAACAGCTTCAAAACATTTTTTTTTAGTAATATGTAAAAAAACTCTGAAAATAACGTTTTAGAGACGTGTTAAAAAATACTCCAAAGACGTTTTAAAATTCTGTCTGTAAAAACGCAGTACTTTATAGTTTTAGCGAGGAGTACATTGAACAAGAGTGGCAGTTCAAACGTAATTCTTCTTACCTCTCTTGGTGGTGGTTTTCCTGGGACTGGCTTTTTGGTTTTCAATATATATAAGGCTTTCCAGCATTCCTGGACTCTTTCCTCTTCTTATCCTTCCATTTGTTTACATTGATCTTTCTTCTTTTACCGTTATTTAAACGTTTTTGGTCTCCAAGAGACAACGACACTGTGGGCGGCGGATCCATTACTGGCGGATAGAACATTGTTGTCCCAAATAAATTCTGTCTGGAAATTCTCGCGCTTTTTTTTTTGACAGACGGAATCAGTGGTACCAACATGAAAATCTTAAACGACAAATATACCCAGGTGTAGGAAATGGTCTTTAGAACGTTATTTTCCCAAATCGCCACTTCGGAAATTTTGTCGCTTAGAACGTTTTTCTGCGGGTCCATTCAAATAATGAACTTTAACTTATTACAAATTTACAACAATGTCGTATCCTACTCGAGCTGGTTGTTCACCAATCTACGGAATGGCATAAATGTTTCGATTGTTGTGACCAATAATTTTGTTGGAAATTTCTGACATTTTGTCTTTAGTACTGTTATTTTATTTTTAAAACTTAATGATCCCATAATAAGTAGGATAAATTACAATAATGTTATGTTGAGATTGATTTGTGCTAGTCTAACGATGTTTTGGGTCCGATTGTAGTTTAAGGGTCTGCTGAAGTGGCGGCCATCTTGGATTTTTATCCCATAAGAGCAATGTTAAATTTCAAACCATTTATTTCGTTTATTTTTTATCATACAATTGTTTGCAAGGTCTCATTTTAAGCACAGTCACAATACGCATCCGTCTTGCAATTTACATTCTTTTAAATGCTTTTGAATTGTTATGTAATTGACATTTTGTAAGTACAAAGTTTGAATTTTTTTCCTAACACAATAAAAAATTAATAATGAAAAATAATTTGCAAGCCGGATCCGAAATTTTATAAAGAATATTCAGTTTTTTTTTTTCAACACTCAATTACAAAAGATAGACTTATAAAATGGTATGAAATGAGGCAATGTCAAAGCGTTCAGTTGCAAGAAATTGCACTGTTTAGATAGGGATACAGTTAGAAGCGGTCGCGTTTCCGGTTGCTTTCTCGTTTTCTGGAGCAGACCCTTAAGACTGAGCTGATTGATTATGATTTTCACCCCATACAAGATATTTAAGACAGCGACAAATAATCGATAATCGTACAACTTAATTCGCTGTTCGAAATATTTGCACACAAACACTGACTGGACAAAAACATTATCCAGAAGGGGGAAATAAAGTGACATGGAACAAATTGTGCGTCTAAAAAAGTATTTTGTTAAAAATCGCAAAATATTCAAATGAAAAAGAAATAATAGATATTATTCGGAATAATCGAAATAACTTCAGTGTCGATCTTCTTTAGTTTTTAACTGTGATGGATGTAATTTCTTATTGTCTTTAAAACAACCAATTCCATATATCGGAAATGCGTTGCACTACTTTTTGTAAGTCATCTAATAACTATAGCACTTCATTAACAAAATTGTGATTATTGCCTCACGAACCTTTGCACCGCAGGATAATTAATTATAAGCCAGACAACTCGACTTGCAGTTTAGATTAATCGAACTTCGCGGTGATTTAGCCCGCAGATTGTTTCAAAACAGAAACTACATGCGGCTTCTCGAGGGAGCTATATATCTTATGGAAAGCACGAAGGTTTTAGTAACTGAAGGTTTTAACAACAGTTTACAAATACTTTGCATATATGTATGAATGTGGCCTGAGAGCGCATTCCAGTCAATCTTCCTTGTACAGTTATACTGTTTCTTGTATTAAACCGCTAACTTTGGTCAACATAAATTCTGTGCTGAGGGTTTGGTTAGCATAAGTCAATGTAGGCAACGAAAAACACCAAAGTTTAACTCTCATAACCTGAATGCTGTATTGTTAGTTTAGCAACCACCTTTAAATTTGAAGGAGGTGGCTATTTACAATTGCAAAAGTAGGAAAATGTTACCATTGAAAATACTAGATGCATGTAACACAAGTCCATATTGATTATTATATTATACTAGCTGTCCCGGCAAACGTTGTTTTGCCATATAAATAATTTTCAAGTACTGTAATTTCTATTGTAGACAAAAAATAGCTTAATTATTGTAAGTGTGTAAGAATGTGGTATATGCGTGAAATAGGCATGGAGCCCTGTGAACGATGAGGGAATATATAAATAACAAAAGGCAAACATTATTTTTAAGTTATTATAATTTATTCCAACCCCCCCCCCCACCCCCTTAGGGGTTGGTGATAAAAGGGTAACATTTTAGGGTTGTATGTATCTTTTAATGCGACATAATAAAAAATATAAAAATATTTAAAAAATGTCTAAAAATTAAAGAAAAATGTTAAGGGTGGACAACCCTTATCACTAAGGGGTATGAAAAATAGATGTTAGCCGATTCTCAGACCTACTCAATATACTCACAAAATTTCATGAGAATCGGTCAAGCCGTTTCGGAGGAGTACGGGAACGAACATTGTGACACGAGAATTTTATATATAAGATTATTATTATTTAAATTATTCGATCGATTTCGAATAAATTTACACCAAACATGTCAATTAGGCCTCTATAGATGCGCGAAAAAAGGTTTTGAAAATTTTTGAAAAACGACCCCCTTTTTGGCCAAAAACCCCCAAAAATCAGTTGTTATTATTATTATTATTATTATTATTATTATTATTATTATTATTACCTAAACGATCATTTTTAAAAAGATGCTGTTTTTTGCATATGGTAGGGTACATTAAGGGCTACAAATAAGCCAAATTTTATAAAAATCGTTAGAGCCGTTTTTAAGAAATTTAGATTTTTCTCGTTTTTTGGCCATTTTTGGGGGGTAAAAGCCCTTAAAAATCAAAAATTTGAAAAGAATTATTAAACCGCCTGGAGATATTCCAGAACTACACCTACATACCAATTTCATCAAAATCGGACCGTTAGTATGGTCTCCAGCTCTGTACACATCCTAACAGACACACGGACAGACATCACGAAAAAAACACTTTTTTTGGTTCAGGGAGCACCAACACAGATAATTCCACTAAAAGTTGTTTTGGGGTTCAGGGAGCACCAAAATAGATAGTTCCACTAAAAATTAAAATTCGAAAATTTGGACGAAAACAATACTTTCTCCATGTACTACGTATAGGGTGGAGAAAGTAAAAAGAAAAACACAATAGAAAACGTAGGCCTAATAATAGTAGGCACATGAACGCTGGGTATAATTTTGTAGTTTTTAATTTATTGTAACAAATATTGATTTTTATAGTTTAACTATACATTTACTCCACTATTAAAGAGTTTTGTTTTACAAAGTACAATGGATGCTGTATGTCATCACTCTTAACATAAAAACATAGTTGCGTTGATAGTCGCAATTGAGTATCGCTAAAATAAAAATAATAATGGTCTGGCCAGTTTCTCTCTACACAATTCAAAACTAAAAAATAAAAGTAATATAATTGATCGAAATTAAACATTGAAAAGTTTCCTAAAGAATAGTTTTTTAATCAGCAAATCATTAAGGGTAGCTTTGAGTTTTGTAATAAACTTGTTTTTATCGCCACTCTTATAATTGAAACTTTGACAAGAGAATTTTTTAAATTACAGGACTGTACACGTTTTTGTTATATTTATACATTATTTCTCTTCTTTTTACTTTCCTTACCCTATACTAGGTAAGGTAAGTATTGCGATCGACCCAAAAATTCGATGTCGAGTTTTCATAATATCTTTACGTTTCAAGGCCCCCTGAGTCCAAAAAATGCATTTTTGGCAATTGGTCTGTCTGTGTGTCTGTGTGTCTGTGTGTCTGTGTGTGTGTGTGTGTGTGTCCGGAGTGCACAGGGCAAACGGCTGGACGGATCGAACTGAAATTTACAGGATATCTTCAAACATGTAAACAATTAAACCCATGTAAATTTGAAGCAAATCGGAGGTGGTGTCTTACCGTGGGAGCAGTTTTTAGCACATTTTTGGTATTTACTCCAAATTCCCTCTAACGATTTTGATTAAACTTTGCTAACATACTCTACTCCGACCCCCTTAACACCCTATGTACGCGAAAGACCGTTAAAAATTCGTTGAAAAAAGTTATTACAAAAACCAAGTTATTTTGTTTTTATCTCTGAAATGGCTGGTCCTATCGACTTGAAAATGGCCTCATTCGATTCAGCGTCCAAAATAATGTCAAAAACGATACCCCACTCAACGTTTTACATTTTTTCAAAAATTGCCCCCAAAAAGGGCGTTTTTGGGGGTAAAAATGTCTTTTTTTAAACTAGCCGTATTTGGTTTCAAATTTGACATTTTGTGAGGTTAGAAGTCGATTGAGACCAAAATCAGGTCCGTGGGATTAACCGTTTTGAAGTTAGTACCGCATTTGAAGTTCTAACCTAGAAAAAGCTGTTGGTTTTGAAGAATTATAAAATGATATAAATATCATAGCATCTATTTTGGTAAGGAAAGTTGTGTGATGTGCACACCAGATGTTTTTTTTACATAAACAAAACATAAACAATGGTTTCAACACTTTATTCAAAGATATGAGTTTCAACTTTGTTCGATTGAAAATTAATATACATTCTTCCTTACACATTCAAAAGGTTTGCAACAGGTAGGCCTATTATCTATTTTTTTCAAACACATCTGTGTTCAACCAAAATAATTACTTATCCTTTGTCCGTCCGTTCATCTATTGCCTGTTAATTTTACTTTCACAAAGATGTTTGTTTAAAGACATAATATTATGTACAACCCGAACTATCCCATTACAGAATAAAGACAACATGTACAAGTATTGCTCCATCTGAAAGTATTGCGTACATCTTCCATTAAACAGAGCAAAGTCCAAGAGTCTGTCCTTTAATCAATGCAGTAGCGCAGTGAATCTTAACCTTGCATTTTTCATCAAGTAAAGTGTAGAGCACTTCAGCGTGACTGAAATTAAAAAGTTGTAGTCTGCAGCCGCTGATATCGCCGTATTGTGTATTACTAAGTAGAGATACAGTCATATTTAAAAACATATCTTATTAAAACTTTATCAGTTTTAGATTTACTAGTTAAACAGACTATAAGAAATGGTTGTTTTTCTGTTCCTTATTGCGGAATTATCACTTTTGTTATTTCTTAAATTATTTTGTCGCTAAAAGATGATCATTTTGTTAAAACTGTGTCTACTCTAGGCATGACGTCGCCTTCAGTTGATGAGGAACAAAATTCTAATGGTAATAATAAGAACTTAATTGCACTAAATAATAAAGGAGGCAGTGTGTGTTTAACTGACAACATTGCTGTTTGCAGTACTTTCAGAAATAGAAGGGACGGGATTTTGAGCTGAATTTGCGAAAATACGTTGAAAATATTAATCTCAAAATTATTTTAAAAAATAGTTTTTATATCAATACATATAAATAAAATGGAAGTGTCTGTCTTCAAAATATAAGTTGTTTTTTTTTTTAAGCTCATATAATATGGTTATTTACACATTACCAAAACCTAAACACACATTTATAAATTTTTTGTCTGTCTGTCTGTTTGTTTGGTCGGGCTAATCTCCGGAAGGGCTCAACCGATTTTGACGAAACTTTCATTAACATCTAGAGGACTTTTCAGAGAATATTTTTAGACTACTTTTTATTTCGAAACTATTTCAAATTCATGATACCAAATTTTTTTAATGTAAAAATTATGGCCAAAATTAGGGATTTTGCGACAAATGGTGGGGATATTACGGGTCTATTTCGATCTATGTCTTACATTATGTGCAAGTCACAGCAACCCCCCCTTCCCCACCCAACCAAGTGCCTCTGTCCTAATCAATCATCATTTCCGTAAAAATTATTATAAAACTTTGTTTAAATGTAAAAGTTATGAACAAAATTTGGGATTTTGGGATTTCCATTGGCATTACCATATTTCACCGCAGGGTTTGGCGAGCGAAGCGAGCAGAGACTGTGCCCTTGTCCTTAATAAAGTCACTTTAAACTAACACATCGAGACGAAATATAAAATATTGATAACTTCGTTATTGAATTAACAGACCTTCGGTACCAAACTGTAGGCCATAAAGTTCGAAGTTTCTGTTTTATTAGAATACTAAGGGAAACCCCTACGTGCTCCGCACGCCATTCCAGTTGGAATCTTCTATACACACAATCATGTTATGTTTTCTTTATAATAAAGGTGTAGGATTAATAATAACCCCAAAGCTAAGATGGTAAATAACGTTAAATGTTCAAATCAAATTATTTCGTATATTTTATACAGTAGTTATAATAAAGGTTAAAAGAACCAGCAAGGCTCAAGTCAACACTTTAATAAAAACCTAACCTAAACGTTAGAAATACAAATAATTGCTTCGAAGTTTGGAATCAACTGTTAATGGAAATATTATAGCAATCAGCAGCTTAGACAACCAACGTTTGTACCAAATTTTGATCAAATCGGACTTAAAATGCGGCCGTTAGAGTGCGAACACATATATACATACATACAATTTTTAATGACACCCCAAAACGGGTTCTGGAGACGAGACGGTGATCATTTACTACTCCCGACCTTAGGGCTCATCATAAGGATCGGTGCAATACCTCATCTTTCCTATGGAAATGCGCGAATAAACTAATCTTTTGCTGAGAAATATTGAGGCTAATGTTTGTTAGAAAGGCCTAGAAAACTATAACATAAAAGGCGCTATGTTTGCACCTCGATAAATTTGTTTTAAACATAACCTAATATTATTATATTTTATGTCAAGATGTCCAATAACAATTGTCAACATAATTTGACCCACTAACTGAACATTTACCTTAATTTCCTTTGTATCTTCAAAGCTTCAAAATAGAAAGAAAAACGTTGTAAACAAAGTCATAGGGGATACACAAAGTATTCCACCAGCTGTTAAGTATGCTGACCACGTATCGCTGCCGTGTGTCGGTACAAGATAAGACTATAACCACTGTACGCAGGTAGAATACCTTCAACAACCCTACATGTTAGAGGTAGAATTCAACATTAGTGTTTTGTATACATTACAACAACGACAAGCTTATTCAAATTTTATAAGTTGTGAGTCAGCTTTTAATAATATTTATAGTAATTAATAACTCTTTTGTGGTTTACAATTGATAAATATTTATAGGCCTGCATTTTTTTCAAACACGTCAACACAACAGATGAATATTCTTTTATAAATCCTAAAAAAAATGTATGTGAGCCACAATTATAATTCTATTTCTATTTCTCGGGGTACCTGGGTCGAGCCAATACATAAGCAGTTATATTTAATTGTTTGATGTATCGACTATAACATTGATGAAAAAGTCCAAACTATTTAATTGGTTTAGTTGTATATTGCCGAATGAAAATGTGAATTTTAAGTTAAAATTTAGGTCGTTCGTTCTTCAATTAATTGGTAATGAAATTATGTACGGATATTACCTTGTAATTTGTAGGCTTGCTTTCAATTTTTGCTTATTAGAATTTTTTTTAAACAATATCTAGCTTCTTATTTGGTTTAAGTTTATATCTAACTAGAGGGCTCCTCCCCCTGCTCGCTTCGCCCGCCAACCCCCGCGTTGACTCGCGACGAAGCAAATGCAAAAAAGTTATTTTATAAGTAGACCCTACTATTAAATTCTGATACGTCTTATTTATTTTTAATTAGGATGTAAAATATGGTTTCTTATTTTTAAATTCCTTAATTTATTAAGGGTTTATTCTCTAGCTTTAAGGAAATTATAACAATCAACATTTTTTATAGGGGCTGTTACTACATATTCACCCCTTAGCAGCACGCGACAAAATGTCAATATATGATACTTTTTTATGTATGTTGTAAGAAACAATTCCACAAACTTGCAGCTCACAAACTTTAAGAAAAATAAAACAATTAATTGTTATTGCTTCAGGGGTTGTTATCACATTTTCACCCCTTAGCAGCACACGATAAAATGCAAATCTAGTTTAATTTGTAATTTATGTTGTAAAAAATAAATGTACAAAGTTTCATCTCTCTAGCTTTAAGGAAAGTATAACAATCAATATTTAATTTATTGTTTTAGGGGTTGTTTCAACCCTTAAATCAAAATTAATTCTAGCCTATGTTACTCAGGGCTAGTGTAGCTTAGGCCTATTATTAAAACTATTTTTTCAATCGGTTCAGTAGTTCCAGAGATTACCAACTTCATACAAACAAACAAACAAATTTTACCTCTTTATAACAGTATAGATTATAATCTTCTCCTGTGGATATATGGAATATTACTTGTAAGAATATTTTTCGTTTTGCTTTATTTTTCCACTAACTAAATTAAAACATACTTATAGTTGCTAAGAGCTGCACTGTAAGACTACCTAACCATCGAGCCCTACAATTAGTTAAAACACTGCCTTATGTTTATCCATCTAGTTATTTATATTTACCTAACCCCATGTGTTAGACTGTCCTATCACAGAAGTAATTTACTGATCTTTACACCTCTTTGATTTCCCTTAATAACTCTATAATTATACGAGTAGGTAAGTATTATTAAATGAATAGATACTGAATTATTGGAAAAAATTATTAATTATAACGTAATAGTTAATAAAAAATGCAAATTATTTAGAATTATATATTTATCAATAATTTGTAAACTTTATACGGCTTGTTTTTAATCGGGACTGCAGGTTGACGTAAATAGGCTATCTATAAAATTGTATTGATAAGTTGTAATAAACTGTCCAGAATTTCGTATTATTGGTCATTCTAACTTTACTAGCCTACATTAAAAATCTGACTTAGAAATTGTTTTATTTTCAGTTTATTTGAAAATTTAAATTTATATGTCTGTATATTTTATTTGGAACAGAATATTTAATGGGCGTTGCTATCGTTCCCTGTCGTAGCTCCATTCCTTTTCTAGCTCATACTCAAACGCTGCTACTCTTCACTTTTACATACTACTTCAACATTTATTTCACATAATATTATAATAACTATTTGGTTGATTCAATAAATATATAATTCTTTTGATTCTACTGTATAACTAATTGCATCTCTTGAATGGGTTCTGTTAGTAAGAATAGTCTTAACCCGATTTCAAAGATTTAACTGTTTGTTATTGGGACTTACCGCCAACAATCCTTTTAGATGTTTTCCCTTCAAATTAAATTTTCACAAATACAAGACACGTGTTTCGGACCTTATCGTCCATCGTCGGGTGATTAAAAACATGGAATTAGAACATGAAACATGAACACATAACACTCGCGCATAATAAATGTTCACATAATGTCTCTGCGCCGGCGCACTATGTTATCAGCTGATTTAGGTAAGGTAGTTATTCGGCTTATTAGTTGGAAGGTGGAGGTTGCGTCAAACCAGTTTTTTGTCGTTTAATGATCTATCCAGGTTCTGCAGGTAATTTTGAGAAATTTGGTATTCTTCCATGAGGTTCGTGTAGCCTTTTTTACATTTTTGTAACATTTGCATGTTTTCAATCATGCTGTTGCAAAGAGCTCCGCAAACTTTGATTTTTCAAGGTTTTAGTGCCTGGATGTGCTCTTTATATCGCGTGCTGAACGGGCATAGTCAGATAGGACTACTAAGAAAAATACATGACTACGTTAATATAAATATTTTCCTTACCCTGGGAGCTAGCGAGGAGCCGCGGAACCCCTCTGCCCCCGGGTGTGGGCGCCCACGATCTAGTATGGTTTTAATTGTAAAGGTTTATTGTGACAGTTTTGTTATTCTGGTCCTGGATTTCCTATTGTAAGTTCGAGTCTCAATATAGAACTATGCCTCTAAGATTATGTTTATAAAAAACTATTATTTTATGTTTAAATTGCCGTGTTAAAACTTGATGCAATATACACAATCAACGGCGCATGCCTGAATAAACAATAATAGCAGGCATTCGTTACAAGCCAAATTAACTTTTCCATTTCAAAATTTAACTTGTCCATTTACGTTAAAAAGAAATGAAAAATGTAACGGTTATTTTTATTATTGTTGATATGGATTTCAGGTTTCATTTTCTCTTGAAGCTTTAAAGACTTTTCAAATGAAACTATACAAATATCTTACAAACAACGTGATCTGTCAAAGGAACGTGTAAGGCAGCAATAATTACTACAGCAGCGCAGCGCCCTGGGTGCCTTGAGGTTATGCGATACGGTGCGACACATGACATGTATAGCCTATATTATCGTCCATTCCCATATAATTTAATTCTACCCTTGTACCTAGAAAAGCGGTTTGTAACAAAGCGGTTTGTAACAAAGCGGTTTGTAGCGGTTTTACTTTGGTAGCAACTTGAGCTTTTAGCTTAAAAATTTCAAAATTTAAATTGCACACCGACGAGGCTGCTTTATTGGACATTCAATATAACTGAGCAGAGTACAAATTAAAAGAAATTGTATCAGGAAACTGACACATACTTTCTCCCTCATTATTTTATTTTTTTTTATTTTTAAGAGTAATTTTTCCATAAAAATCCATAAAATAACGGAAAAACCCACGTTTCTCAAAAACGACTCGAACGATTTTGATTACAATTTTACAGTTTATAGCACTTTAAGTCCCTAATAAACTATAAAATTTTAATCAAAATCGTTAGAGCCGTTTTTGAGAAAAGTTGATTTTTCCGTTATTTTATGGGAAAATTACCCTTAAAAATCCAAAATTCACAAAAATGAAAAAACGCCTGGAGATACCATGGATTAGTACCTCCATACCAAATTTCATCAAAATCGGACGACTGGTTTAGGCTCTAGGTCTGATCCACACATCCACACACACACACACACACACACACGCACCCCCACCCACACACACACACACACACACACACACACACACACACACACACACACACAGACATCACTCCGAAAACCACTTTTTTAGGTTCAGGGGGACCCAAAACGGATATTTTCACCAAAACTCAAACTCGAAAATTTTGACGAATACAATACTTTCTCCATAATATACTATGGTATAGGGGGAGAAAGTAAAAAATATAAATAATTAAAAAGAAGAATTTAATTAAAAGAAGAAACAGTAAAAAGGAAATTTAATAACTCACTGAAATAGCGCAAATAGTTTAAAAAAGCGTGTGTACATTTGCACTTCTTAAATTTCAATTCAATATAAAACATAAGAAAAACATGAAACACTCTTAGATTGGAAAAATATTTTAATTTAAACTTCAAATTCCATTAAACGACGAGTAATTAAAATAACTTAATTTCGTCCGATTTACCTAAGCATTAAGACAATGTAAGTTCAACCACAAACTGCATTTTACGGTATAAACGGATCGTGTGAAAGGAGCCTAGGGCGTTAAAAACGAAGGGTAATCTTAGAATTGCAGCTGATCCACAGTTTCCCGAGTCAAAACAAAATGAAAGTCAACATTTTATAAAATTGTCACCCAATGAAATAAAACTGAGGTTATGTTGTTTGCTATCATTCATCTTTGAAACCTTCGTAACCTCAAGCAACTGGTGTTAAGCTCTAGGACCTTGCGACAGGGTTGAAGTACATCATTTATTTATAACCCTCCCCCCCCCCCTCCAACAGAAAGGGAAGAGGTGGAGTGCCATCACTTGGACGGTTGCCAGAGTTAGGCGAACTACAGCCAAGAATATTTGCATGTCGTAGAGACATAGAGAGAGCAAAAAACACATTAAATGACCAAATGATTCGCTCTGTTTAACACAATCGGATTCTTTTTGTTGGTCGAACGTCATTGAATTCAGGATTTGTTTCTGTTTTGTTCGCTTGTCTCTGTTTGAGAAGTTAAATACAAATAGCATCTGTAGTCAAGCGACATGCATATTGTTTAGAATTTTACGTTAATGCTTTATTTAGTTCCTGTCAAACATTTTAGTTCAAATACGCTTCAAAGAAGATCCCAAGAATCAGTGCTATTTTCGATTGATTGTGATAGAGGGTGCGTGAGGCAGTCCTACAACTAATTGTAGAAAATTAAAAGATCTTTTCTCGCATACAACACTGATTGCATCCGAACAGTCGAATATAGACATAAGTTTTATACGAAAAGGATGGGATATAAGACTTCATTGGATTCCTAGTCAAGTCATCGTCAAATAATGACCTCCATCGTCAATACACGATCTATAAAAACAGGGTAATAAATGCTATACGCGAAACAAAAAATTGTTACTATACTGGTATTTTTGAAGAAACCAAACGAGACCCCAAACGACAGTGGAAAACTATTAAGCATTTAATTGGTGAGGAAACTGTGAACAACGAAAACATTGCGTTGAACGATAGTAACGGTCAGATGGTTTATGACCCAGTAGAGATTGCAAACATTTTCAATTCCTATTTCTTCAGTGTAACTGCAGACCTTAGAAAAGATATTACGATACAAAGAGCTTGTATTCCAAATTTCACAGCAAATTATGATAACTTGTTTAAAATTAATGTAAGTAGTCGTTCTCTGTTTTTTTTATCCAACTTCAAAAAAAGAAATTAAAGAAATAATTAACTCTTTACAGAACAGAAAAGCACCTGGTTTTGATAATATTACACCGGTAATTATTAAACAGATTTCGGATAATATTGTGGAAGTACTCGTGTATTTGTTTAATTTCAGTCTGAGTGCGCGGGAGAATTCCGCGTGCTTTAAAAAAATCAATCGTTAAACCCCTTTATAAAAGAAATGATAAAAGGGAGCCTAGTAATTATAGACCTATTGCGTTGCTGTCGATATTTTCGAAACTCCTAGAAAAGGTTGTTAAGCGAAGATTAGTTAGTTTTTTGGACAAAAATAAATTTTTCAGTGTTAAACAATTTGGATTTAGGGAGAAATTGAATACAAATAATGCACTACTCCAATTTATGAGTAAGGTTTATAATGGTGTAAATGAAGGTAAATGTAGCTCTGGTATTTTTGTAGATGTAATGAAGGCTTTTGACACGGTGGATCACGACATTCTTTTATCTCGTTTATATGAGGCTGGGGTTAGAGGTGTAGCATTGCAATGGTTTTGTTCGTACCTAAATGGTAGAATACAACAAACTAAAATAAACGATAGTTACAGCGATATAGAACATGCTCAATATGGTATCCCACAGGGGTCTGTGCTCTCTGGCCCTTTGTTTTTAATATATGTGAATAGCCTATGCAATGGAAAGTTCATGGGTGAACTTGTAGCTTTCGCTGATGATTCCGCTTTGTTTTATAAGGCTGATTCCAAAGAACAATTAAAAGAAAAATGCTTAATGACATATCCGCTTTGCGCTGGTGGTTCACGCAAAATTATATGATCATGAGCCCGAAGACAAAATATATCATTTTCAGTATTGCCAGAAGTTCCTTCTTTTCTGAGCCCTTAAAGTATCACAGTATAAATTGTAACTCAACTAAATGCACGTGTCTTTCTATAGAACAGGTTGATAATATCAAATACTTAGGATTGTTTGTTGACGCAAGGTTGACATGGAAAACCCATATAAGTTACTTAAAGAATAAATTGATAAAGTACATTCGCGTTTTTTATATGTTAAAATATCTATGCAATAGGAATATTTTAAAGACTCTTTACTATGCTCTGGTGAGCTCAAAGTTAGAGTACGGTCTATCAGTTTGGGGAGGAGCGTATTATACTACAGTAAAACCCATTATAACTTTATAAAAGTATTTCATACGGATTGTTTCAAACAAGCAGAAAAATGAGCACACATCACCCCTTTTTCAAACTTTGAATATTTTACCATTGAGGAGTTTATATATTTATAAGGTTTTGGAAATTTTCTTTGACAGGAGTGGGAACAATAATAGTAGCTTGACTTCAAGGAGTAAAGAATTAAGAAATAAATTTAATGTCAATGTACCGAAACCAAGCCTTTCAGTATTTATGAAATTCTATACATATTTAGCACCAAAGTTTTTTAATTATTTACAGGAAAATATTAAAATATGTGGGAATAAATTTAGATTTATAAGATTACTAGTGGACCCGGCAATGCTTCGCTATTTCTTAATTTGAAACTTTGAAAGCCTGTAATTCGTATCCCGTGTAATTCAACATCCTGTAATTCGTATCCCGTGTAATTCAACATAGGCCTAATGATTGTTACACATAATTAATAAAACAACTGATTTGAATCAAAAGTTTAATACAATTTTAGGTTAGGCCTTTAAAACCTATGAAATATAATAATTCAAACATCTAATATTACAATTTAACATTATATTATTGTTACACATTATAAATAAAACAGCTTATTTGGACCAAAGGTTTAACACAATTTTAGGTTAGGCCTATTATTATAAAATCAACACACTTTTTTTGAAAGAGTTTTGAATTATCACCATAGAAACCAGAATAACACATTAATAAATACGAATCAGCTGTTTCATCTTTTATATGGCTGCATATGGGAGGGATGAATTTTCGCATTTTCTACCCTTTAAATTCAAAATTTTGCAAAATCCTTTCTTAGTACGCCTCTACATTATTGGACGGATGTACCTTCCAAATTTCAAGTCTCTAGCTTTAATAGAATCGGCTCTGCGTTGATCATCAGTCAGGACATTGCATTTTATATAAGAGATTGAGGAATCATTTAACGGAAGTTAAAAACATTGATTTCTTTTTTAATGTTGGTTATTGAGAGTGTAAAAGAATGAATGAGTGATATTGAGCGTGTATGATGAATGAATGACAGTTTAGTAATGTAAGTTAATACGTAGTTTTTGTTTAGAATGGTATTTTTATTAAGTTTTATTGTAAAAATGTATTGCATTGCTTATGCAATATAATCAAATGTAGAAGCTGACTTTTGAGTTAGTTATTCTAGACTCTGTTTAATTGTGATTGTTATTGTGATTGGTCCGGCTGCATTTCTCTCTGCGATTTCTCGCTTAAATAGTAATTAAATTATAAATATTTTTTGTTTTTCTTCATTTTTTATTCTTAGTTCTTTTGTGTTATATTTTTGTTGTTTTGTTGCCCCTTACAGGTGTTATATACCTCGGGGATTTATTGCTTCTCATTTGAAACTAATTAGAACCTATTATATTTTGAACAGTAAAGTATGTATACTTATATTTATTTGATAGAATATGTAGTGTGTTTAGTTAAAATTTTTGTACTGTTGATTTTGTAAAGAAGCTATGAATAAAACTTACTTACTTACTTAAAAAAAAAATTAACTTAAACGAGTAATCAAAATTTGGCGCAAATAAAAACAATCCAGCTGCGCTTCTTACCACAAACGCCAAATACGTTTACATCAGGAACTTATCATTTTATTAAGTACAGGAACTATTGGGCATTCTGTTCTGCCACGCTTGTCTCAAATATTTATAGACACATAGCGAAATACGAAACGAAGTCTTCTTTACTTAACATATTTTTTCAAAAAATACTTTTTTTCTAAAACCTGACAATATTGGACACCTGGCAACAAAATGTTAAACGGTATAACCGTGGAGCTATCGTGCATATCTAGTGTCGCAAAATTATTCGTCAAATATTTAGTCAAACTTTTATCAAAGAAATCTTTGATAAAGATTTGTCAAAGAAAACATAAAACACCTGTCCAATTTCTTTGATCAGTTGGCTTATTAACTAGATATATTTTGGGGTTATGTTTCGGTTTATTCTTTTATTATTTACTAACTATTATTAAATAATTACATTTGAAAGATCGTGATTCATATCATATGAGATATGCTGACTTTTACAAGTAAGTCAACCCCATTGTTATTGCTTGAGAAATTATATAGACCTAATTATTATAGTATACAAGAGCTAGTGAGTTAACAGTCTGATATATATTTACATCTATTCTACTCCCACTTTGGAGAGCTTACCCAGAGTTTGAAAGTTTACGCCGTGGACTGTCGGATGGAGAAAACTACGAAAACAAATTTCAAAAACAAATCTTTAAAAATCTTGTAAATATACTTTTACAACAAAGTAAACATAATCAAAGACTCTTTAATGTTTTACAAAAAACATAAACATAGGCTACACAGCAAACCCCAATATTACAGACTACAAAGCATTTGTAATTTGTTCTAAAGGTTTTTGCCTTACATCGCTGTTTTTGTAGGCGTTCGTGTGAATGTTCCGCAAACGTTCTTCTTTTTCATAATGTAAAATTTAAGTTTTCATAACTTCAACACTCCAAGTCAATTTTGGCATCGTATTATTAATATAATAAACGGTGCCAGGAACTGGCACCTACTTTCTCACAAACATATTTAAATTATTAAACAGATTCACTGTGACTTCATAATTGTAGGTGGGGTAGGAGAGGTGATTTATTAAAAGTAGGAGATTAACTAATAAATATTATTATTATTATTTAGAGAGAAAACTATTAGATCGATTTCGAACAAATTTGCACCAAACACGTCAATTAGGCCTGTATAGATGCACGAAAAAAGGTTTTGAAAAATTTTGAAAAACAACCGCCTTTATGGCAAAAAAAACTCCAAAATTCAGTTATTATTATTATTAGCTAAATGAGAATTTTTTAGAAAGATGCGGTTTTTTGCATATGGTAGGGTACATTAAAGGCTACAAAGTAAGCCAAATTTTATCAAAACCGTTAGAGCCGTTTTTTATAAAAAAATAATAACTGATTTTTGGGGGTTTTTTGCCAAAAAGGGGGTTGTTTTTCAAAATGTTTCAAAACCGTTTTTCGTGCAACTATACAGGCCTACTTGACATGTCTAGTGCACATTTTGTTGAAATCGATCGAATAGTTTTCGCTCTAGCTTTGTACACATACAGACATACAGACAGACATTTTGTAAAAACCACTTTTTTTAACTCTGGGGGTCCCAAAACGGATATTTCCACAAAAATCTCAACATGGATTTTTTTGCGATCACTATACTTTCTCTATACTATAGTATAGTGAGAAAGTAATATGAAAACTGAAAAAACCTTTATTTTGAGGTTATGATATTACCTAAAAACTTCGTAGGCTACTATATTAATATTTTAGTTCTTTATTCTTATTCTTTATTGAAAATCTTTGTCAAAGTTCACAACATTTCAAAGATTTACCAAAGTTTCATGAACGAATTATTTCGTCAAAGA
>JAGFPH010000005.1:2491690-2535846 GCA_018207615.1 Philaenus spumarius
AGCAGGCGTTGTCAGTTGTGCATAGTATTTACTACTGATAAACTTACTTGTGTTTTGTTTTATTTGCAGAACATCCCTCCAGATCTATCAACATGTGTGTTTGTGATCGAGCAGGCGTTGTCAGTCCGGGCTCTACAGGAGTTGGTCACCGCTGCAGGATCGGAAGAGGTACATACCTAACAATATCACAAGGCCCCCACCACAAACATGAATTTAAACAAAAAACTTTTGTTTTTTTATGTTTTTGTACAGTTTGTTTATTGTTTTTATTTGATTTTTGTTGTTTTAGTTAGGTTTTTCTGTCAAAATGTGACTAGAAACTCGAATAGAAAACTAAACGTTTAGAACCATTAATAACAACTAGGTTTTTATAGCAGTAGCAAATCTTTTCATTAGATTTAGACAACACTGATTTTTGTCAAATAATTTTAAATAAAGAAAAAGCAACGACAGTAGTATGCAAATAAGTTACAAAAATTAAAGCAGTTTAAAAGTTAAAACAGGGTGTGAACAACGGATCCATTCAAGTTCCGTGTTTATAAAAGGGTGTGTATGATGGATATTAAAGAAGTTTCAATGTTTTCAACTGAAATTAAAATGACAACACAGATCATGAACGTGTAGTTTTTCTGCATTCTTCTGTATACGTTTACGAAATAAAAATATTAACTTCGGATTGTTTTCTATAAATAAGGCGATCAATACTTCGATGTATGTATTTAAAACTTTATGAGTCCTTCCTAACATTTTTACATTCGAACGGTCTTGCTGATCAACAAATGCATAACGCCTAAGTTCCATATACATTTTTAATGTATGGTTACTGTTTAAACATTTATTCAGCCAATCTCTCTTTAGCAATAAGAATCTCTAAAGCGTGTTGTTAATTATATAAGCCATCGTGTATTATGCGAATTGGAACATTTTAATTAAGACATTCAAATAAATAAATAATAATTCTTATGCAGCTGTCGTGTGCCTTTTAAAACCAATGTGTTGTTTACCTCTTTTAATTACGAATTTATTAATGGATTAAAAATAATATTGTAGGTTCTACACCATTGTCTCCATTCCCAATGGAGTAGTTTAAACTCTTGTTGGTGTTTTTTACTAAAAACAATTAATAAAAACTAAAAATTTCCGGTATTTGTATTTTACCTCTCGACATTTTTCAAAACACCCTAAATAATGTCGTTGCAACAAATGTAATTTCACTGCCGCCAATACGAGTACATTATTTAAATAAACTAGACAAAACAAAACAAAAAAATGTTCGTTTTTAAATTAATAATTACTCAAGAAAGAAAATATACTAATTTAAATTCGAGTTATGTTAAAGAAAAACATTTGTTAATACTCGCACATTTAAATTATTACGTTTTATCTGTTGTTATCTGTTTTATAGTCCGGTCAATATATACATTTAAAATAACAAAAATTCCCGGAGAGCCAAATATTGGTGGAGAGCTGGGGTTTACCATTACAAATAAAGTTTTAAAAATCCCCATCGATCCTATGTGTGCTACAAAAGTTATTCGGGGTTAAAGGTCAAAATTTGAGGTTTTTTGGATTTTTCTCGAAAACGGTAAGTTTTATAAAACAAAACCTCGAACCAAAGTTGTAGATCTTAAAATTCTCTACAAAAATGGTCTTCACGATGTTTTTCCTAAGAGTTACCATTCCTGAGATATCGCGATTCTAAGGCTTGGTTGCACCAACCGGGATCAAATACCTAGATCAGTAAATCCTGGATCAATTATTTGATCCAGGTATGGTGCAATAGAAACAACCGATCAAAGTAGTTGATCCTGGATCAAATACAACTTTGATCCTAGATCAAAACTGATCCTGGTTGGTGCAACTCAGCCTAAGAGTCACATTATACATGATATGCACATACATAAGCTACGTATATACATAATCAGGCACTTAAGACAAGTATAAATACCTACTTGTGTCTCTTTTATATATATTATACTATTCTGAAAACATTTATTCAAAAGATAGTCAGTCCCTAACTGAATCCCCTCTACCCACGTGGCCTTGAAAAATACCTGGTCTATTCTATTGTCCGTAGGTCTCATTCATATACCTATTTATTTTAGTGCTAAAGGTTCAGTTCAAGTAATTATACGTACTGATTACAAGCGTCTACCATTTAGGTTATTTGTGCTATTTTATAGCTCGAAAAAATGTCTCAGTTTTGCTTTATTTGCAATAAACTTTTAACTGAAGATGAAACAGTTGTGGTTGATCGTAGAATGCCAACTTTAATCGAGGCTAGTGTCGCGAGAGGTGATGAGTTTACTGAGTATTTAAGAACTCAAAAATCCGCTACAATACACGTGGATTGCAGAAAATCATACACCCGGAAAACTTCAATCGCTGCAGTAAAAAGACAACGTGAGGAGGAACAGGCTAGTACTTAAAAAAAGTCCACCTCGTACTAGAACGCGATTAAGTGAATTAAATTTTTGTTTTAAAAAGTACTGTTTATTTAGTGGTAATGAAGCCAATGAATAAACTGAGAAAAAGAAAGCACAGCATCTTCGAAAAAAATTTATAACGTGACTACAGTAAAATTCAAAGAATCCCTGTTGAAATTAGCTAAAGTTCGTTCTGATGATGTTTCAAAGGCTGTTCTTGAACGTATTAATTTTGAGTATGATTTAGTCGCTGCTGATGCAAAATACCATGACAGTTGTTACAAATCTTTCTTAAAACCTAATACTGGTGGTAAAATTAGCTGTCCACAAGATGAAACTGTAAACTCTGCTATAGAGAAAATTTTTCAATTCATAGAAACGAGTGATGATTGCCAGTTTTTGTTGGATGAATTGAAGAATGTTTGTCAAGATGGAGCTTTAGATGACAGAACTATAAAAATACGATTGTATACGATTGAAAAAGACAGAATAGAATAATATATATAAAAGAGACACAAATAGGTATTTATACTTGTCTTAATTGCCTGATTATGTATATAAGTGGCTTATAATGTGACTCTTAGAATCGCGATATCTCAGGAATGGTAACTCTTAAGGAAAAAATCATAAAGACCATTTTTGTAGAGAATTTTAAGATCTACAACTTTGGTTTGAGGTTTTGTTTTGATAAAACTTACCTTTTTCGAGAAAAATCCAAAAAACCTCAAATTTTGACCTTTGACCCCGAATAACTTTTGTAGCACACATAGGATCGAAGGGGATTTTTAAAACTTTATTTGTAATGGTAAACCCCAGCTCTCCACCAATATTTGGCTCTCCGGGAATTTTTGTTATTTGACCACTATTTTTAAGTCTAAATTGACCGGACTATTTAAAATAAATTGGAGAACGCAAATCAATTGTGAACTTAGTATTGAATATAGTTTCCGCATGCTAATATTGTATCTACATTGTTTTATTTATGAATGTTTATTTTGTTTTATCAGGCTGGTACACATAGCAAGCTGGATATGTTTTGAATTTAACTAAAAAGAACAAATTAACGAGTCTCATTTAACTTCACACGCTCGCACATCACGCGGTAACATTTCCATGAGTCATAACAACGTTTACCATCTGGTTGTTTTGATTTTGTGTTTTGTCATTGGCTACACGATTATTTGGTTTGTTCCATTACACATTGATTTTAAATAATAACAACAGTATAAGTATGTGATGTAGTATTTCGCATATAAAATAAAAACCCTGCCCGACGACCTAGTGAAAGGTAAGGACTTAAAATGTTGGAAGATGTTTTACTTTTTATATCTTGACACATTTTACACACTTCTTTGCACGAATAGCTTTAAATATAAATATTTACATAAGTAAATACGACAAAAGCTATGCACTTTATAACGAAAACAAACGCACTGAAAACATATTCCAAACAAACAATTTGAGATGAAATCGTAGTTTACTTGTGAGTGATAAAGTCGTGCCAGTAATACTGGTGGTGAGGGCCTGTACACGTTGTGTAACTTGGACTCCTACGCGTCTGACGATATAAACATGGGCGCCCATATGATATTTTCTAGGAGGGGGGGGACTAGACCGAGGTATGGGGCTGGCGCCCACGTGAGCTTGACACTGAACACTATGAGAAGCGGCCAAAGCACAGTGCTTTGCACGCCAACCTCCATATTGGGAGTATTTTCAATACACAATGCAGTGCGTGTTTCACATGCCAACCCCACTATTTGGGGAATTTTCAATACACAGAGCATTGCGTGCTTCGCACGCTAATCCAAGTATTGGGCGTATTTCAATGCATTGCGTGCTTCGCACGCCAACCTCTGTATTGGGAGTGTTTTAAATGCATTGCTTGCTTCGCACGCCAACCCCCATATTGGGAGTATTTTCAATACACAGGGCATTGCGTGCTTCGCAGTCCAACCCCCGTATTGGTAGTTCTTTCAATACACTGAGCATTGCGTGCTTCGCACGCCAACCCCCATGTTGGGAGTATTTTCAATACACAATGCATTGCTTGCTTCGCACGCCAACCCCCGTATTGGGAGCGTTTTCAATACACAGTGCATTGCAGCTCGTGCTTGAACTTTTGTAAAAATAAAATAAGTATATGTAAAATCAAACGGCACATAACATTTAAAACATATTTTAGTGCTAATCTCTTTAAAGAAAATTATCTCGCTATTTCCCTGGGAGCTAGGGGGCGTGGCCCCCCTCTGCCCATAGGTATGGGCGCCCATGAAGATAAGCGATTGATTAACGAATGGAGAGCATTTAAAGAATAAGTGAAGAGTGGGTGATACGTAGTTGTGATAAGTAAATTGAATCTAGATTCTGAGTATAGAAAACAAATCGTGCAAGTCAAACAATGGTCTTAACCGAAATGCCCTTAATTATCAAATAGTCGTTTAAATTGCTTTAAAGTTAGGGTCTGACAGTACTTTTATTGCAAATAAACAATTCAGTTGTTTCATCAAGTGGTACTTGCAATAAAATTGTATCCATGAAAATCCAGCTTTCTTTGAAATTGGGAAACTTATTATCTCATTAGTAGTTTATCATAGTTTTCTTGAGCAGTACTCCCAATCTCTAAAGCCTGTACAAGTGTACAGTAGCCTCGCTTCAGGCAGTTAAGATTTATTTATACATATCTAATAAATACCAAGAAATAGACTGCAGTAACTGAGAAATTTACAAAAAAACACATAAACTCCGTTGAGCGCTACAACTTCAAAAAGAATTAATTCCCAAATCCGTGCAATTCTAGACCACTTTTTAATGGTTATTTTTATTAGCCCTCCAGAGTCGTTTTTCACGATATAAATTTATGTTGTAATGAATACTAAAACAGCAATACGGGAAATGTACACAAAGACATGAACATTTCTTTCTAGTGAAAAACAAACTGTGTCCATAGTTGTTAAACTAACTGATCATACTAGGCCTAGGCCTATATTGTATTCAGACGATATCTTCTTTGTAACCAGACTCTGTACCAGCCTAGACCGCAACTGTGTGAAAATGTAAATATCATTGTAAATGTATGTGTTTTTATTTGCCTGTAAGACTGTTTTGTTTTTCAGGGAGAGGAATCTCTTGTGAGTATTTCCGTTTGTTTTAAATTTGCAGAACAAAAATACTCAACATAACCTAGTAACAGATGTATATTCTGTACATAGGCTTCTTTACTCTTTCATACTTGGACTCAAAGAGATTGGTTTTATAACTGTGTTGGCCAAGCTTTCTTGCTTTCCATGTATTTATTATAACCTTTATCTACTTATACAAAATACTTTGAGAAGCTCCTTAGTACGGTTTTTGAGTAATTCAGGTTTGAAATTTAAAACTGACGCCATTTTCAAACACATGATTGGATTTAATCTCGTATTTTTCTTGCTATAGATCATTGTTAGGTTAAACTTTATGCCAAGTTTGGACTCAATCAGTCAAACATTTCTCTGGTTATTAATTATTTAAAAAAGAAAAATGGCGGATATCTGAAAACGAAGCGTTTTTGAGAATATGTTTGTATGAACTTTTTTCTTATTTTTAGCTATAGAATGAGCTACCGAGACATTGCCATATAGTTCTGAATCGCCCTTTAAAATGATCCTTTTTAACGTTCCCAACAAGGCAGCCATTCTCCTTAACTCTATAAGTAAAACTGTTGATACGATTAAAAGTGAAGTAGGCACAGTCAAAGTAAAGTTGTATGCCGTTTCTTTACATTAGATTTGAGCTTCTCGTAGTGTTTTGTATTCACAGGCAATATATAAAACTATGCTGCTGAAAAAATGCCTTAAATATTTTCATATTTTAAGGATGTTGGAGGTACATACAAGAACAGCACATGCTCTCGTAATGTCGAAGTTAAATTGGTAAGAGGTTTCTTATTGGTAAATCAACGATCTCTCTACTCTATTATCTGTATTGTGTTATCGGCCCAAGGAAACGTATTCTTCTTATTTTGCATGAATCATTGGTGTACCCGCTTGCTTGGTAGACAAACGCCTATTGCTTGTGATCAGCTTTATAAGGTCAATCGTACAACTATTGAACTATTATTAATTGTAGTACTGCACTTTTATATATATGTATATACTACTTATACTAGCATTTATTTATACTGTATTTTGTATTTATGTATATTTAAATATGTTTCTCTAATTACTAATTACTTGCAATATAACTGCCAAACTATCACGGTTAAGTATAATAGGCCTATCTGCCAAAATGCCTATATGAAAATAAAACTACAGTTAATTAGGCCTACTTGGTGTAAAAATTGAAGAAATATTTTGTGCGTGTGCTTAGGGGGCGTATTACACTATCAAATAAACGTCAAATTTCTTTAATCAAAGATTTTCCATCAAAGAAATTTGACGATTCTTTGACAAAATAATTCGTTCTTCAAACTTTGATAAATCTTTGACATGTTGTAAACTTTGACAAACATTTTCAAAAAAGAATAAGAATAAAGTTCTAAAATATAATATAGTAGGCATTTTTTAGGTTTCAGAATGTTTATTATTTTTATAAAAATTTACTATTATTGTAAGAAACCAATATTATTATTGCAAACAATTTAGTCTATTGTAAGCCATAATAGTATTCAAAAAGAAGGTTTTCTGAAATTTGTTTAAATTTTTAATATTTTTAATACCCAACCCCACTTTCTAAATGGTAGACCTATATAAAACTTAAGCCCATTTTGGTGACAATGAAACATTATGAAAGGTTTGATAAGTGTATACAACACTTTCCTTTTTAAAATTAGATTAGGAATACGTAACTCTCACATGGCCACTACAATGATTAATGGTTCCTAGCCAAGTGAATCGCACTTTATTGCATTATGTGTTTTAATTCATTTCTGATAGGTACCGGTACTAAAATAACGTCTTCAGGTAAACGAGCATGTTGAAAGTAGGCCTACTCAACTATACTAGGCTACTTTATTTGTTGCATGAACCCTTAACAAGTAATTATTTACGTTAGAAGTTAGAACTATGTCCATGTTGTAATCTTAGGCCTACTTTCCTATAAACTACATTGCACCGTTTATATATTTTCTTTTTGTTAGATTTCATTAGTAAACATATGAATAGTTTGAATATTTCCTTATAGATAATTATTCTCTTAATACATTTAGCATTATTGTCATAAAGTTTGATATTTTATTTGCAACAAATATTCTTATTCGTGATATATTACAGTATAATTCAAAGACAAGAGTACCGGTAAACAATAAAGAAGACGGAAATCCAGAATTAAAAGCCCACAAATTGTCGTAAATTCTGAAAAAAAAAATAAAACACTTCTATTGGAGTGCTTGAATTTGAAAAATGTATATAGCCTAATAAATTGTGAGAGAATCTCGCGCATTACAAACATGACGGCCGCTTCCGTATGGCCGCACTGTATTTATCTAGTCACTGTAGTGGAAAGTGACTTTGAATGCGATCTGTTAGAAAATAAAAAAAACTGTAAATATGCCGCAGTTCGAACTTGAAGGTGAAAAGTACAGTGACTAGATAGAGACAGTGTGGCCAAGTCTTGTTTCCTATTGGCCGGCAGCCATGTTTATCCTAAACTCTTATCTGTTTCTATTATATTTTTTAAATTTTTTGCACGAAAAAAACAGAATACACTTTTTAAGAAGAAACACAGTTTTGATTATTTAATTTCAATATAAATATCAAACTGTAACAATTAAATCGCTTGTTTTTCCCTTTATAAAAAAAACAAAGAGGTCATTTCTCTTATAATTACAAAGAGATACAACACTAATCTTTACATTATAATATTCTGAGCAGATGACACTACTTTTAGGAAAAACATGGCGGCCACTTTCATATGGCCACACTGTCTCTATTTAGTCACTGTAGTGAAAAGTACAGTGACTAGATAGAGACAGTGTGGCCACATGAGGTCTTGTTTCCTATTGGTCAAGATGTCAGCAGCCATGTTTTTCCTAAATTCGTATCTGTTTACATTACATTCATACGTTCACATATTGTAAAAGCGACTTTACCGATTTTTTAACAGATATTTTTGTTAGTTTTTACTTTAAAATAAACGTAATAGTTATTTTAAAGCGATTTGTGTTGAAGTATGTGATATTGCACCAAATTAATAAGGAAATAACAGCAGATTAGGCTACTCCCGCCACTCTACGGAATCTTTTCAGCGCGCATATTTCAGAAGTAAATGCATACCAAAAGTCTTTTATTTACAACATTTTAAAAAGTTCATAACATAGGCTAAGCCTTTTTATCAATAGAAAAGATAAATGCAATAAATATTAGTACTACGCAATTTTAAGAACTGTTTTTGGCCCAAACCTATAATTTCGTCCGTGTTAGCCCTACGTTTGTTTACAGTTTTCAAATTAAATTGTCATCGTTATTTTTTCTTTCTTTTAGTCTTGGTGAAGGTACAATCTAAGGCAAGAATCACATTAATAAGTAGGCCTAACTGAAATAAAGAGGGAAATTAATAATGAAACCTGTTTTCGGCTTTGAATAACTTAAACTTGAATTGCCTAACCTCAAAATCAAAGAAGTGTAATTTCGATGTTAAATTGTTGTTAGAGACATTAATTTTATTATTAGCTTTCAATTGAAATAGAAATAAATTAGTTAGTTAGGAAAGTTTTAATTGCTTAGCTTATTTAAAAATAAATCAGATGGAAATAAATGCATTGTAAAAATCTGAAAGTGTAACTTTGAAAATATTTAATTTGTAAAATTTATTCATTGATAAAAAAGGCTAATTAACAACAGGATAATAATTTTGCATTTTGATTTAGGCTTATTCGTTGTTTTATTTTTCGTTTTGTTATACTTTGAATTTTTGATATTTTAATTTATTCATTAAGTTAGGAAAAATTTCAAATTTAGCTTTAAGAAAATCATTTTTAAGATTTTGCTTTTCAAACTGAATTGAAACCTAAAATCAGTTGAGAATTAAAAACAATTTCATTATGACCAGTCAAATACTTTTTCAGATAGCTACTAATTATTGAAAATTTGGTTCCTTGAAAATAATACAAAACCTTAACTTTTATTCAAATAAACCGCATAAATAATGTAATTGAACTTCAAAATGATTTTTTTAACGTAGAATTGAACAAAGAAAATAATAGTGCAACTTGTTTTGATATATCTTTATTAGTTTGTAACTAACGTCAGTTTGTAGGCTACCTACTCAACTATCGGCATAGGCTAGTAAAAAATGTGATAAATCATTATTTTTTATAGGTTATTTCATTTTAAACAACTTATCTGCTTTCTAACTACTTTTTAACATTTAAAAAGTTGTTTACGAGGCCTTTATGAAATAAAACAAAAGGTTTTATAAATATATTAAAATAAATTACATTATACTTTATGGCAGATAACATTACTTTTAGGAAAAACATGGCGGCCGCTTTCATGTGGCCACACTGTCTCTATCTAGTCACTGTAGTGAAAAGTGACTTTGAATGCGATCTGCTAGAAAATAAAAGAACTGCAAGTGTGCCATCTGCAGGTTTCAGAAGGACACTACAAGAAATGGATCGAGTCCCACACTACACAGTACCTTCTCTATCAAGAGGTCTGCGTAAGTGCATAAACCGCCTAAAAAAAAAAACTGACAAGGTTGCAACTGTACACAATCAGCTGTTGGTCGTTTCATTGTTTGAAGCTAAGTAACCAGCAGCAGTGTTGTTATTTACTTGGTCTTGGGCATACTGAGAATGTATCGTTATCGTTAACCTATCAAACTTACAGTACATATTTCATAGTTTTCATTTCTGTTATTAACATTTTATTCTTATGTGTTTGACAAAAATATGTCAGAAACTTTTTCAGTTAATTATTAAATTTTATTCAAAATAAGTTTGTAGGACTATGTTTGGTCTTAATTTTAGAATAGGCCTAATTAATCTTAGTAACTTAGGCCTACATAGACACAAATACACTTTTATTCTATCCTTTTCATATTAATAACATTTTATTATTATAATTTTATTTTAGGGCAAAGGAACTGGATCAGGTCATAGAACTTTGTTATATGGCAATGCTATTCTTCTCAGACACCAAAACAGTGACATGGTAAGTTTTCAAAAAGCTATTTAAAATACTGTCTTTACATAGAATAAAAATAACCTCTGAATTGAACAACATTTTTTTAATTAATAACTTAGGTAGACCATCATGTAACTTCTTGGATCCTGCCTTATCTTTGACCTATAATTGTTTTGTAATCTTGTATTTCAAAGATTTGAGTCAATTTCTGGTATATTCCAAATTTGTTTCTAAAATGTTTCTTACTTAGGCCTATTATAAATTAATAAAGTCATGGAACTCTCTTTTTTACAAAATTTTTTAGTTACCGGTACTATATATTATGGATTAGGCCCTAATAATTTTAAAGTATCAACATTTGCTTTAACTTATTGCCTAATATACTTTTACTTATTCCTGAAGTCAATTTAATGTAAACTCATCTCACAGTGTATTTCTGCTTATTTTATAAATCAATGTTAAAACATTAGAGCAATTACAATCAGTACACCCATCACAACCAGTTCTATTTTATAGATGTTACGTTTCTATTAGGCATGAAACCTTTACGTTTCATAAATTATTTAAGTAACATAATGTGTATTATAAACACTGTAATGGATGCACCATTATTTATTGGTTTTTGTGTAGAATACAAAGTTTTGTCTTTCATTGCTGAATAGGCCTAATTGTAATTTTACTATTTATTTATAGTATTTGGCATGCCTGTCCACAAGTTCATCAAATGATAAATTATCTTTCGATGTTGGTCTGCAAGAACATTCACAAGGTAATATTGCTAAGTATATTTTTTCTGATTCTATAAACCATGATCTTGTATTTACTAAATAATATATTAAGCAATGCTAAATAATAAATATGCAAGTTATTATTATAATGCCTTTCAGGAAGTTCACTAATTTCAATTCAATTACTCCACAACATAAATAAAGTAGTAATAGGCCTATAAAAAGAAAAAAAAAAGAAAAAGAATCTCTTAAAATACGTTTTAAGAAACCTTGAAATTATGAGGTCTTGTTATTGCATTAAGTTCGAACATTTTGAATTGATGTTATAAATGACAAATCTACAAGTTAATAATTGATAGGCTACTAACTTAATTTGAACAATTTCAGAAGTGAACATTATGCTTACAACCTAAACTACCTTAAACTTCCCTTTTCGTGACATATATCCTTTAGGTTTTGTCATGATATTAAAGTGATACTTAAAATAAATGTATATTGAATTAGGTATATGTATGATACCTACCCTAAGTCTTACATTTGGCATCGCTATAATCAAACGTTTATTTCATATGCTTAATGCTCATACATATCGTACAAGTCTACAAATGTCGTATATGCAAGATGGCTGACCACTAATGTCATTGCATTGATGTGTACTTTTGGATGCTTTTTAAATATTTCTTTTTCGTTTTCTGTTTTTTTTTTTTTTTTAGATTTTAGGCATTGATATTTATTATAACTAGGAGGCATATTGTAAACTTAGCTTACTCAAAACTTCCCACATTATGCAGGTTTGAATCTTGTTACTTGCATTCAGCTTACACGTGCTATGCAATTAGACCCTGTCTTCATTAGTCTAATTGGCTTAAAGCAAAGACGGTAAGAAGAAGAAATAATAACAATATTTAATTTTATATTACAGGTGAGGCTTGCTGGTGGACTGTTCATCCTGCTTCCAAACAGAGGTCTGAAGGTGAAAAGGTCCGAGTAGGTGATGATTTAATCCTTGTATCAGTAGCCACTGAGAGATATTTGGTAAGTCTTATAAATAGTTTAATATAAATTTATTTTAAGTTATAATGTTGTAAAGCTTAGGCCTAGTTTATAAAGTGCCTTGTTATCAATAGGCCTATACATAAATGTGCTACAGATAAATACATAAACATAGCATTTAGTACAATTTTGTCACCAAGTTCATTTTTTTAAATAAATATTATGTGTAAAAACTGGAGTATTAGTGAGTTTAATTGCTAGTGTAACACAGTTATTCAGATCAAAAACCTACCTGGCCTCTTAAACATCAGACAATACAATTTCTTGCAACTGTGTTTACCCTTCGTGGAAAAATCATGCAGACAGCTTGAAATGTTACAGTAAGTAAAAGTTACATTCAGTATTATAGCGTAAGGTTTTTTTCGTTATAACAAGTAAGTAAAGGAATACCAAATCGATGAATGACTGGCCACTTGCGTCAAATGAGGACTTACCAAATATTATTTGGAAAGGTTTGGTACTGAGTAACCTATATATATAAAGCTGAAATACCACTGACTCACTCACTCATCATAGTATCTCGAAAACCATACACCTAGGAATATGAAATTTGGTACACATATTGCTCATAGGCTCTAGAGACGCACTAAGAAAGGATTTTGAAATATTTCATGTTTAAGGGTTAAAACAACCCCTAAAACCATAAATATTGTTTGTTTTATATCTCAAAAACCTTATGGCCTAGGAACCTGGAATTTGGTACACAAATTGGTCATAGGCCATAGAAGTGCACTAAGAAAGGATTTTAACTTATTTCGCATTTAAGGGTTGAAACAACCCCTAAAACCATAAATATTGTTTGTTTTGTATCTCAAAAACCATATGGCCTAGGAACGGGTAATTTGGTTCACATATTGCTCACAGGCACTAGAGGCGTACTAAGAAAGGATTTTAAAATATATGGCCTTAAAGGGTTGAAACAAGCCCTAAAACTATACATATTATTTATTTAATTTCCTTAAAGCTAGAAAGCTGGCATTTTGTACATTTATTTCTTAAAATCATAAATAATAAAATGTTATTTATTTCTAAAAAAAGTAAACCAGTTTAATTTTTTGTCACGTTCTGCTAAGGGGTGAAAATGTAGTAACAACCCTTAAAACAATTAATATTAATTTTTATACTTTCCTGAAAGTTAGAGGGCTGAAATTTTGTACATTAATTTCTTACAAGGTGCATATAAAATAAACCAGTTTTACACTTTGTAACGTTCTGCTTAGGGATTGAAAAATAGAAACAACCCCTAAAACTATAAATATTAATTGAATAGACGCAATAAGAAATAATTTTTAAATATTTGGCCTTTAAGAGTTGAAACAACCCCTAAAAAAAAATGTTGTTTGTAATACTTTCCTTAAAGCTAAAAAGATGAAATTTTATACATTTATTTTTGAAAAACACGTAAAAATTAGGCCTAAACCAGTTTTACATTTTGTTACGTGCTACTAAGGGGGGAAAATGTGATAACAGCCCCTAAAAACTATAAATATTAATTGTTTTTCTTTCCTTAAAGCTAGATATCTGAAATTTGGCATTTATTAACTTTAAGGAAATATTTAAATGCGTAAAGCTGATCAAATAATCTATCCCGATCTATGCATGCGCATATTAAAGCCATATCTGTTCGATCTGCAACATCCAGCTAAGACTGTGATTTACCAGTCACTAGGCGCAAACAAATTTTACTAATATATTGCGTACACACAGACAGCTGTTCAACGCCTTCGTGAGTAGACCTATTTCCCAAATAGTTGGTTGAAACCCTAAAACATAGGCATATAAACTTAATTTTGGAAATTTGCTCAACTCACGTCAGCGGTCCAGCTGCGTGGTCGAATTATTTTTAATTGATTTAAATTATTCAGCAAACACACCTTAACGAAAACAATTGACGGGCAGCCAATGAACAAAACATACCAAACTAATTGAAAATACGTGTAATAATTCATTTTGTGAAATAAAAGATGAGAGAAAATGAGGGAGAAATATTACAATTATATGTAACATAATTCAATAACAATTGCAAAACAATTCCCCGAAGCACGGGTAACCAGCTAGTGCTATTATAAAATCAAGTTCAAAATCTATTAAAAAAGTACAGTATTTGACCATATTATATTTCCTAGAAAAGTATTGAATAACAATGGCACATGCATCAGTTTTTGTAGCGTCATAATTATTATTCAATTATTGGACTATTGGATGGTAAGTTCAACAAGTTTATTTAATAAACAATAGTCGGTATGGCGAGCATAAACAACATAATTATTTGTGTGTGTTATTTTAATAGATGCTTAGTGCATTTTTATTTTATACATAGTGTCGGAATGCAAGATAAATAGTCTTTCAGGAAGTGTTTATGTAAAATAAAGACTAATATAACTGTTTTAGAAATGTCCAAACTTCAGTTAAAAATACCAGTACCAATTCATGTAAGCTGCCAAAAATCCTGTAATACAAAGGCTATTAAATACCATGTGTAGTTTTATAATGGAAAATTGGCAGAGGAATAATAATTGTGAATTATATTTCAATTTGCTATGGTTTTTAGGTTTTTACACATGAATTTAACAAATGAATTGAGCAAGAGTGACCCTAACAATACCTCAACATTTTTAAGACTATGGTAAAGAATATAATGAAAGTTATTCAGACTGTTTATATATTTTTTTTACTTTTTGGATTTTGTGCATTAAGAATATATAGCCTACCTTCAACAAACAATAATATTTTAAGGTTCTGTATTGTCGTCATAACACAGTTTGTGCTACAGATCAGATCTGTATTCATCATGCAAGTGACAGTTGCATCATGATAATGCACATATCTATTCTTCAAATCTAGTTACTGTCCGCGAGGCACGAGATGGTCCCTGGACCTGCCCGTAAACAGCCATGTCCTCACGCGGTATCGCGTTTTTAGCAGGCGCAAAGGCGAGTAACGGAGACTATTAATAGACTGACGCGATAGCAGAAAATAGAACGTCATATAGCTTAGTATCATGTAGGCTTATGTTAAAATGGATTTTAGTAATTAAAACAGCTGATTTTTTTCAATTCTCAAAAAAATCAGCACAAACAATACAGTAAATGAAAAATGTGTACCTAGTAGCCTACAGGCGCTTTAAATATCATACTACATATAAATAAATTAAGTAAATTAAGTTTAAAAAATATACAATAAAGGAGGTTCTAAATATCAAAAATCTATAAAGTACAATAATATTAACCAAATTTAAGTTACTATAAAATATTTTGTATGAATATAAGTTTATACAGGAAGTTTATAAGTTTATACAGTAGTTGTATAATAAATGAGTTATATCAATTAAAGTTAATTTATAATCATATTCATTATACATTGTATTACTTGATGTGTTCTTTTATTGTTATTTGTAAGGAATATAATTACACTGTTCATTAACAATTTAATCTTCTATCGTTTTTAAACTTATAAATCCAAAAATATTATACTATGCCAAACTTTTACCGTGTTTTTTAAAAACATATTATTAATATTATTTCAACACTACTAATCAGAATTATAATAACTTTTAAGCTGTTATTCTGTTAATCTATTAAAATCCATTTAGTATAGTAATTAAGTAAACATACATACGAACAGTATACAGATTTTGTTCTTTCACAGCAGTAATTGTATACATATTTCCAATAATTGCTACTTATAATGTTATTTTTTATATATATTTAAAAAAACAGTGCAGAATTCCTGTTTTGTACCACGATGCCACGTTTGATTTTAAATAGCATTTGTCGAATAACGATGCTGCGGACATTCACGGCGGTTCTGTACTAGGTCGTGGCACATAACTACAAGCGCCTTCAAACTAAATCTAGGCAAGGACCCAGGGACCATCTCGTGTCTCACGGACAGTACTTTTGGTCCAAGCTTGGAACATCTCTAGTTGGTCAGGCGCCTTGCACTTTCTGGTTGTTTCCCAAGCTGAAAATGTTGCTCCAAGTGTGCAGTATATTTTTTTCATAAACATTTATTGTTTCAATTTTATCAATATCGTAGTTTTGGTAAAATCATGCATGACAATCTGTTGTTGAAGTCAATGAACTTGTTTAACTATTACAGAATATTCTGCAGAAACCATTCTTATGCGTATTATATTTATTTGTTATCTTGACACAATATTATAATTTTTTATTACTGTTTTCAGCATACTACCAAAGAAAATGATTTATCTGTTGTAAACGCCTCTTTCCATGTAACCCATTGGTCAGTACAACCTTATGGCACAGGCATTAGTAGGATGAAGTATGTAGGTAAGTTAGTAATGTAATAAAATACTCAAACGCTATTTTTATTTTGAGAAAATATTCTATTCCAAGTTTTATTAAATGGTTAATGATAATTATGTACAACGTAAATATGCCATAAATGAGTAGGCCTAGTCTTAAACAAAATTTATTAGTTTCCACAACAGAATAACCTGAGAAAAACTTTCAAACTCAAATACAAAGCGTATTCCAGCAAGTTAAACCAAGAATTTATACCTAGTTTGTTTAACCAATCGTAGCTAATCATTTCCAAATAGGTATTTTCAGTACTTCTGTAACCTTTTAAATGTTCATATTTGGATTATTTTGTGTAAAGGACGAAGAGAAATCTATAAATATGAACAAGCCAATAATAGCAGTAGTTTAAGCTTCAAGCTGCATTCTTTTTTCCTCTTCAGCCCCCAATAATAGCCTCTCATTTACTGGGGTAGAGGCACTGCCAAAGGTGGTAAAGAAGCTTGGTACTTTAGTAAAATAAACATTTTAAGACTAACACTCGCACCAAGCAGTTGCTTTTGAATCAAGTTTTTAAAAATTAAAAACTTGAATGCATAATACTTGATTCTTACTTTCTCACTATACTATAGTATAGAGAAAGTATAGTGATCGCAAAAAAAATCGATGTTGAGATTTTTGTGGAAATATCCGTTTTCGGACCCCCTGAGTCCAAAAAAGTGGTTTTTACAAAATGTCTGTCTATGTCTGTATATGTCTGTATGTCTGTATGTATACAAAGCTAGAGCGAAAACTATTCGATCAATTTCAAACAAATTTGCACCAGACATATGAATTAGGCCTGTATAAGTGCACAAAAAACTGTTATAGGACACGTTTTATAAAATTTACCTTTAATATTCATGTAGAGATATATTAAAAAAAATTCGAATCTTTAACCCCGTCTTGTATTTACATTTTGAACGTTTTGCTCAATTTAAAATCCCACAAGAGTGTCAGTCAGCACCAACATAGATATTCCTTCCGTCAGCAAATACTACAATATCAAATTCATAGACTGAAAGTGTTTGAACATGGTGTGTATTACTATAGATCATGTATAATAAATAGATCTTGTATCCATACGGCAGCAGTGAGGCAAAGATTATGATGTCGGGAAAATAGTTCTTGATCGCGCCGCGGGGCAGCGCTAGGAAGAAATAGTTCATGGTATTGCTGCTACGCACCGCTTCCGTCGCGCTCTTTCTCTCGTCACCGCCCACTCTGACGTCACGCCCCCCACTTGTACTCCTGACTAGCCTTGCCGCAGTCTGCTTCGTGCGTGTTTCAAAACTATGACATTTAAGGGTCGGCTCTAGTAAAACAGAAAGCAGCCTGCGACTCTCTATAGCGGCGGTAGGTTACGTGGACATTGCTCATCGTAAATCCATTTAAAACCCGCAATTATTCAAATACCGTTTTTTTTTTTTAAATACCAAACTCTTGGGGACAAAATTCTTCATCCGAATTGCTTGGTAATTTTTCGCTATAATTAATAGCTACAAAGTAAAAATATATTTAAAATCACCCTAAGCGGCGGTAGGTTACACGGACATTGCTCATCCTAAATCCATTTAAAACCCGCAATTATTCAAATAACGTTTAAAAAAAAACCAAACTCTTGGGGACAAAATTCTTCAGCGAATGGCTTGGTAGTTTTTCGCTATAATTAATAGTGACAACATAAAAAAATATTAAAATTCAATGTTTTAAATTGTTAATAAATATTAAACAAAATATTTTTCTTAGTTTTGAAAAAGCCATTTGCATGCATATTGATCATAGCTTTCAAATTGTGACACTAACGTCCATGTCACAGAGAAAATAATAAAGTAAGAAATGAGTCAGCTGTTTCCTATAGTGACTAAAGGAACAGAGATTTGGTCTAAATGAATAATGACGCAATATATAAACAATATTAACCATTTTTATTTTTTATATATGCATTTCTAAATGACGCAAGGTATTTACAGTAAAATCATTTTTTTATAAATAAATAATAGCATATAAAAGCAGACTATAAAAGAAGGTAATGTAAAAGCAGACTTAAAAAACATATTAATATGTAAATGTATGTAGGATGTGAAAATTATATAAAAACTTTGTTTCAATGAGTAGTGCGTTATAAGTGAATAATAAAGCGGCAGTCGAAATTATAAACAGTTCAATAAATAGAAAATAGTAACGGGACATAACACAATTCAATGTATTGAGATCTTGATATGATAGTGTATGCAGTGATCATGGAAGCAAGAAAAAGAGAGAGAGGGAAACAACTTGCGTACGTGCCGGGAGACAGGTTCTCAGCGAAAGGGGTACGCGACGGAATGTTCTAGAGCCAGGGACTTCTATCAAGATGGCGATATAGTTCATGTATGTTGCATGAAGCCGGCGTGTGTTGTTACAAGAAAAATGTAGTTTTCATTGCAAAGTAGTGACAAATTTGGTCTCAATATGAAGTAGATACACTTTATAGTTGGAGTGATTGAAGAAATCAAAAACTGATAACGTAAATTGACTGTTTCTCAACTGATAACTTTTCGATGTGTTTTAGCGGGACTAGCGTGGGCTAGGCTATAGAAGTGAATTGAGTTTACGACAAAAATCCTAGGTAAAAAACAGTGCGACAAATAAATCAAGTGAAACTGTAAGTAATAATGGCCATTGAACATATTTTAGTCTGCAGGTATTAAAATTTTTTTTTATTTTATTAAAAAATTAACTTCATTTAACTTCTATTGCGTCATTACTTAAGATATGGTTCAGGAAACTTTGTATAATTATAAATAATTTCTTGACTTGTTTGTATATATGTATCGCTATGTTTATGTTTCTTAATTGCTGTAAAAATCCATTTTTGATCATGTTTGATTAAATAATTGTTGTCTTGCCGCAATGCCTTGAATTTCTTTATATAGCCACGAATGTCCGTTTAGCCATTACTTTGATAGCCAGGTTCCCACCCCTAAGAAAATTAAACTAATTAACAAGTATTTTTCAGTGATTAGTAATTACAAATAAATAAATGCAAACAGAGCATAAGTGAGGTTATATGTGGATTATCGCAAATATTATGATTGCTATATTTTTTTTTATTAAGATTGTGGGAATTTAAATAAGGTGAATTTAGGTAAGGTGAATTATAGTAAGGTGAGTTGAAGTAAGGTGAAAAATATAATATTATTCTACGTTGAAGTTGGGAGAAAGATGTTATGGAGAGTTAAGGTGGGTGATGATTTATTGTTATTGAAGTGAGGCAATAGGCCTAGGAGGTACATAAGTGATTTTAAGTATTACATGAGCGACGATTTTTATTTTTTAAGGTGAATAGGTAAAGGAGGTGATGAAGAGATATTAATAGTTATTGGATAATCCACATATAGCGTTTTTATTTTGATTTAAAACATTTTTTTTTTATTCTTGAATTTTTCACCGAACCCCAATTTTTTTTTAACACAGTATAATTTTATATATATTTTTATTTTTTGTAACCTTCCGTTACAAAATGACATATCGTTTATAATTTTCCGATCAAAAATAAAGGGAAAATTTGGATTTTAATTTAACATTGGTGTTATGTAGTGTCAGTCAACATGGCCGACAGCTAGAGCCAACCCCCTCTTTATTTTATAATCAATATAATTATGTAAAAACAAATTTCATGGGCCCTACCCTTTTTTTAACTTATGTGAAGTTGAATGGCAATAAATAGCGTTTACATACAATAAAAAAAGTAAGGAACGGGCTTTCAAAAAATTTGAGCAAGTGATAATAGTGAAATTTCATTATGATTAAGTGTGAAATATTGAAATTACATTATTATAATGAACTCGTAATTTCTTACACGAGACAAACAGTTGTGTAATTTAAACTTAAAATTCAAATCAACACTGAAAATATATAACACAATAACTTACTTAGGGTTAATACAAAATAACACACAATGTTTATTTTCAATTTTGTCATATCTATATATTTAATACACAGTTGAAAGTCTGAGTTCTCAGTGACTACTGAACCAATCTTCATTATTTAGGCCTATGTTTCACATTAAAGGGGATAATGCGTAGGTTTGCCGAATTTCCTTAGAATTTTCGTCTTTTCTAAGGGCTACGACCTACAGCCCTTCAAAAATCAAGTCAATACAATTCTTATTGAAGAATAAAATTTAGTTGTAATCATAAATTAATCGTCAGCTGTTTAATATTTTTCAGCTGTGAGAAATTTGTTATTATTTTAATAACCTCACTTTCAGTATGTAATAAAATTATTAATTTAGAAATTCCTGTTCATAAAAACACGATTCTGAACAAGGAAAAGTATATTTGTTAACTTTTATACCACAAGGTATTATTTATAAATATATTTGAACATTATTTGTATGTTTTGGTTTATAAGTTTGAACTTTGTATTATATTTTAAATTACTGTAGGCCTATGTATGTAGTTTTTTCTTTTTTGTAATTAAATAATCGAATAATGTGTTAGTGTTCAATAGTCAGCCGTTTCCTATGATATGTCCATTATCAGCTGATTTCAAACTTGAAAAAATTAATCTATATTTTTCTAACTTTGTGACCAAAGCCATTTGTTGAAGTAAAAATAACCATTTATACCATCTATACTAATATTATTGTAGAGGTAAAAACAATTTTGTTTTTGTTTGTATGTAGGGGTAATCTCTGGAACTACTGAACCAATTGACATTTTTTTAAATAAAAAGTTACGCTATTCCTGAGTAACATAGCTGGAATTCATATTGATGAAAACATTTTTATTTCAATATTTGTAAATTTAGTCGGAACTTAACAAATTCACAGGATCAAGTTGGGCGTTAAACCCATAACGTCTAAACAGCTGTAATACAAATATACAAGCAACATTATGAAAAACAAAAAAACGACAATTGAAAAATGAAACTTATATCATTCAAAACGTACTGTGCAAAGATGTGCACAAAACCATTTAAATTAAATTGCCGTTAAGGTAATTTAAAGTTGTAGCCAATGAATTGATCTAAACTTTTCAATTCACCAATTTGTGATAAAATGATTACATCATTATGAAATCGTTTTTAAATGTACGCGTATGTACATATTGTTATTTTAAGGTACGGTAATATAGTAAATCACTTGCCCCCAGATAATTATACCAGCTAGAAAAAAAGTAAGCATTTTATTTTAACATAAACTAATTATAATTTATAATTAAAATTTGATATTATTGAAGTGGACACAAAACGTTAAGTTGGAGGTTAACGTTTAAAAAGTAATATCATTATTACGTACATTCAAAGAAATTAAATTAGAGATCAATGTTTTAAAAATAAAATCGTAATTACGTAAACAAAATGAGTTTAATATTTAATTAAAACAATTATTTTATAATAAAGAAATATGCTTTCTTTTATTTAATTTGTTCATTAATCGGAAATCGCAGGTTAAAAATAGCCTTTTATAAATTATAAAGTAATTATAAATTATAAATAATCTACAACTTTTATTCGTGGTTTTTTCCTGTAATATGACATCCAAAAAGTCTATACGCAAAAATACATAGTTTTAGGGTAAAAAATTGTTTTCCCGGGAATTTACATTTATTTATAAAAAAAAAAAACTATTAGGTTTACCGTTAAAATAAAGAGGACCATTATTGTAGCCTATGTTATAACAAACACAACAAAAAACATTCAACTTGATCCGATTATTAGTACCGTAGATTTAGGGGTTTCCGCAGTTATTGACATTTTCATTCTTTTAGGGGGTAAGGGGGGGGGGGGGAAGCTCCAGGGGGATTTTTGGGGACTTTTGTAAAAATGATCCTCTGGTAGGGGTTTATCGATGGGGAAAATTCAGCTTTACCCTAATTTTTTCCTATCAAAACCTTTGTTGACTGGGCTACATTGCAAGTTTGCCAATGCTGCAAACGACACGAAGTATCTCGGCCTGGGGTCTTTATAAAATAATATAGTAGGCCACGAGCCACGAGTTGTGTAAACTAAACTGTTGTAATAATACGGCATTTCAAAAATGCTAGTCATGGATACAAATTAATTATGAAATATTTTCATAATACTCAAATGTAATAAATATCCAAATAGTTTTATCATATGTTATAGACATTATCTATAAATTAAAGACATATTTTTGTTACAAGGTGTTTTAAAATAATGAACTGTTGATCTAGTGACCATTTGGTTCATGCTAAACGACAGCAATTAGGCAATTATTCATAGTTTGATTAAAAGTAAAGGTCGGGGTTTCCCTACAAGATTAATATGGAACGAATTTAAAAACCATTTCTTTACCAAATATCTGTTTATAATAAAGAAACAAACAAATCCAGCTGCTTTCGTGAATGTAAATAATGATGTTTATAGTATTGAGGCGGTTATAAAAACATTTCTATACAAAACAGCTGTTTATAATAAGAAACAAACTAATCCAGCTGCTTTCGAGGAAGTAAATAATGATTTTTAAATAACAGATAGTACAGTTGATTCGGATGTCCAGCTTTTAGTATAAAATAATATTTTAAGTTAGGCCTTTACTGAACCAACACATGTTTCAACACACACAAACTAATAAAAACTTACATTAAGGAATTTAAAAATAAGAAAAAAGTATGTTACATCCTAATTAAAAATAAATAAGACACATAGTAGGGGCCTAGACCTATTTATTGACAGCATACGGTAATTGATAGTGAGTAACATTTTGGTTAGGTTTTTGATTAAGTGTACACCTGAGCCTTACCGGTTCTTTTAATCTTTATTATAACTCTGTTGTTGTAAAATATAGAAATAATTTGATTTGAACATTTAACACGATTTAACATCTTAGTTTTGAAGTTATTATTAATCCTACACTTTTATTATAAAGAAAACATAACATATGTTTTAGAAGGTTCCATCGAGGGTTGGCGTGCGGAGCACGCAGGGGTTTCCCCTAGTAGAAATGGTTTTCAGTGTGGTGAATGACTTGTACAATTTATTGTTAATAAATATAATAATGTACTTCACACATTGAATTATTGCATACGTAAATTTTATATTTTAAAAGGGTATTGAAATATACGACAGCAGGTGAAAAAGTGATCATTGGCAGCAAATTATAAACTGCATGTCGATGCGCGTTGAAAAACAATAGCCACTCGATCCCTTCACACTTCTGACAAGTTGTAATAGGAATCGCCAAGGCCCATGGCGTTGAGCTCAAAATTCTCAACATTATCCGAGCCTGCTTCACGTGTAGGGGCGGAGCCAAAGGCTAGTTCAATATTCAGTCGCATGGCGCGCCATCAGACGCTCTGCAAGTTATCTGAAACGAACCGTTTCCCTTATAGATCGCGCCACTATCGTCGAATTTCCAGCGGAACAAAATAATGCATTGGATCGGAGTTCTATTAGTTATCCAAATACAATGGTATTACTCAGGTTTGAAGTTGTACAATGGACTGCTTCAGTATTTGAAAAAATTGGTTCTTAGTGTGAATTTGAACAAAAACTTAAAAAGTTACCTCACTTAGCTGGCATTTTACTCAGTGAGATAGTAATTGACAAGTAGTCCTTGAGGCTATACCATTGTTCTTTGCTTATAACCATAATCATGTCTTATATGTTTAAATATATTGTATATTTATTGTTCAAACTAATTTAAACTGTTGTATTTATTAAAATGTTAATGTATTACTTTCTAACTATAGAGTAACATGAGAGTAATGTCTTAGAGTATAGTGATCGCAAAAAAATCGATGTTTAAATTGTTGTGGAAATATCCGTTTTGGGACCCCATGAGTTAAAAAAAGTAGCTTTTACAAAATGTCTGTATGTATGTCTGTATTTATACAAAGTTAGAGCGAAAACTATTCGATCGATTTCAAACAAATTTGCACCAGACATGTCAAGTAGGCCTGTATAGATGCACGAAAAACGGTTTTCAAAAATTTTGAAAAACAACCCTCATTTTGGCAAAAAAAACCCCCAAAAATCAGTTATTATTTTTTTATAAAAAAACTGCTCTAACGATTTTGTTAAAATTTGGCTTATTTGTAGCCTTTAATGCAAAAAACCTACCATATGCAAAAAACAGCATCTTTCTAAAAATTCTCGTTTAGCTAATAATAATTGATTTTTTTAAATTAGAGTTATGTACACAGGTCCATTTTTAATTTCCAGACATACTCAATCTTTTACTTTTGTGTATAAAATTGCTAAAATCTAGATTTACATAAGAGGTACTTATAGATAAAATAAAACCTGAACACAAAATCTGACTACAAATATGTTTACTAACTTCAAACGCGTTTTAGGGACAATGTCGCCGTCCTCAGTGATGCACGGGCTGCAGTAATCAAACTATTAGTTAGTAAAAGTTTTTGTTGTGAGATTTTGTATGGATTTGAAAACACCTTTCAGTTTAGTACTTCTTCAATTACTATTATAAAATTAAATTGTTAACTGTAATAGATTAAATTCAGTATACCATTTTTTGTTTATTTGATATGTTGCTTTTTTGTCTTTTTTAATTAACTTACTAGCTAAACAAATTATGACTCATACCAGTTCACATTTGTTACTATAATAAAATATGTAAAATAGATCTTTTTTTGCCAAAAAGTTATTCTTGTAGAATAATCAGTACATTAGCATATCCTATCAAAAGTGCATCTTTGTAAGAAAACACTAATAATATAGACACTAAAAGTTTTTCCAAATGAGTTTATAAAATGTCTAATACAAAAAACTATTGATTAGGTTATGTTTTCGGTGGTGATGTCCTAAGATTCTTCCATGGAGGAGATGAATGTCTCACCATACCTTCAAGTTGGGGGGAAGCTGCTGGGCAAAAGTGAGTAATAAGACTTTTTAGTAGTACAGTAGACATTTTGTTTAGTTGAAATTGAAATCATGTATTGCTTAATGTTGCTTGGTTTGACTAAAGATGAAATTTGTTTTGCCTATTAGTCCTGTGAGACACTACCTATAAATTTTTTTTAGCTCATGTATTAAATCCTGAACCTCTCATGTACAAAGTAAGAAAGAGTTCAAACTACTAGTAACAAAATAAGAAAACAGTAGTAAAACATATTTAATCATAAGTAAAATACATTTTTTTTAAGCAATAGCTTTCTTAGTTTATATATTCATAGACTTTTTTAAATTTAATTTGTGTATAATCTGAAAGATTCTAAATCAAGAATTTGTTGCATAAAGTTGGTTCAATTGGTTTTTTTTAACCCTAGAACCGGTGGCTTTAACAAAAATGGATTTTTTGGCGTGTGCAAGCATTTTTTTTTTAAATCGCCAAAAGTAGTAAATGAACCGCAATCCAAAAGTGTTTCATAGCTTTTTTTTAGAGAAAGGTTCAAAGAATTTATATATGCCAGTAAAAAAATGATAGATGTAAAATTTACAAAGTTATTAGCTCAAGAAACAAAAAACGTTCAGTTACGAAAAATAAAAGTTCAACATAAAAAGTAGTAAACATTTTTTGTAATTTTTTCCATAAATGTAAAAAAGTTTCGTAATTTAGTTCTAAATAGAACTGTATAAAAACATTTATCAATTTCAAATTTCTTATTTTGAAAACACCAGTTTTTATGTTCTAACTACAAGGGTGCTAACAAAACTAGGCCTGACTTAAAACGTAATTTAGGAATATTTTATTAGACCAAAAATGAGATATTATTATAAAAAAGTGTAGAGAATAAATAAAAGAAAAGAACGATATTCTTGTCTTTTCTTAGTTCACTAATGTGTTTGAAATATCTTTAGTTGAATAACAAAATGAGGTCAATCAAATAAAACTTGTCGCGTGTAAAGGATGAAACAAAACGTCCGTTAAGATTTACCGTGAGAATCAAATTGGCCAGACAGTCCCGTTCCACCGCTGTAATTCACGAAAACCTTGTACTTTCCACTGCTCTTTGACTAAACATATAACAGGTTATATCCAGTTTAGTTCACATCGAATGAAAGCTGCAAGTTTTCTCTACAGAATTGTATAAAGAAATCTGTAAAAACTTATGGGATTGTGGGCGTTATCTTAGTTGACAAATGTGCTGTTTCATTGGTTTCAAAACTGTCCAATCGCAAGGGTTTACAGAAAGCTTCGTCATTCAAATTGTATAGTAGTGACATCTGATTGCAAGGCATCTTTAGATAGATCAAATCTTGTCGAATCCCATGGTACCTTTATATTTTTTATCAAAATATTCCTGTAGATGGTCTGGGATGTTGAAAAAGTGGGAAATAACAGTAAAATTGTATTCGAATCTGCGTGTGGAATCAGGTTTACAGAAATCTACAATTTTAAAACGATGATTACATATGTAAATATACGTTTTAGAAAGAAATTGTAAATACAAAAATTAAAGTTTGAAACATTAACTTTTTAATGGTGATTGTCTTTTTGAGATTGAAAGATTTTTACTGGGTCAAATATTCAATACAATCACGCGTTACAAATGTGTTGTCATGATCGTGCGATCTGCCGGTTCTAGGGTTAAGAAAATGAAAGATTTTACATTTAATGATTTTGAATTTAATGTAGCCTATACTTTATTTGTGTTTCAGTATTGTGGTTTACGAAGGAGGTAGTGTCATGAGTCAAGCTCGTTCGCTATGGAGATTAGAACTAGCTCGTACGAAATGGGCGGGTGGATTTATAAATTGGTACCATCCGATGCGTATTCGTCATTTAACAACAGGCAGATATCTTGGCGTCAATGAAGCTAATGAGTTATATCTTGTTCAGAGGTAATGTAAATTTAACACTTGGGATAGAAATAACCAATTGGTAAAATTTCACGATTTTAATTTATTACTGAGCAACATATGTTTCACCGTTAGGCATCATCAGGCTACTAAATTGAAATACAGCAAGTATCTTAAAACTAACATACAAATAAAATAGAAGGAGTGGGAGTGACAATGGAAATGACCAGGGAGGGCAATGGAATGTGGCCTAGGTAAACACTGCAAGGGTAAGGTGTGGTTACATAATGGGTTTTAACAAGGGGGATGGATTGAGAAAAATTTGGTCATTTAAGTTATAAGTATAATTTTTTAAAACAGATCCTAATTGCAGTGTTTACCTAGGCCACATTCCATTGCCCTCCCTGGTCATTTCCATTGTCACTCCCACTCCTTCTATTTTGTTTGTATGTTAGTTTTAAGATACTTGCTGTATTTCAATTTAGTAGCCTGATGATGCCTAACGGTGAAACATATGTTGCTCAGTAATAAATTATAATTGTGAAATTTTACCAATTGGTTATTTCTATCCCTATTATGGAGTTTCACCAAGTACCAACTGTTTTTACTTTAAATTCTTAAAATTAACCACTTTATAATATGATGTGTTCTGCTAGGTTCAAATAGTTAGTTAGATTACTAGTGTTTGTATTCATTCAGTATATTTTGCAACATAGGATGCACATTTAGTGATTTTTATTATTATCAGTATGCACAAAATACAATGACAGTTCCATCAGTGTTATATTCCTACTTAATGTTATTCCTTTCCATATTTTAGAGAAGAAGCAACAACAGCCTCTTCAACATTTTGTTTGCGGCAGGAGAAGGATGATCAGAAAGTAGTTTTAGAAGACAAGGATCTTGAAGTTATAGGAGCTCCAATCATCAAGTACGGTGACAGTACAGTACTGGTACAACATTCGGAGACCGGCCTTTGGCTCACTTACAAGGTTTGTTAAGATTTATATGGTATTGAAGTGTGTGTCTGGTAAACTATATACTTGTATAGCTATTTTTATATTTTGTATTTGTGAAATCGCATACATTAAGTTTCATACCATACTTCGGAAAATAAATAAAGTAAAACTTCAATGTGTCCAGGATTGAATTTGCATTGAGCAACGTTTTTTTTATTATTACTTACCGCTTTAATAAAAGCTGACTCTTTTATTCCAGATGGTTTGCTTTTAAGTTTCTTGTCTACAACTATATGGTGTTGTAACAGATAACACTACAACTCCTGAGTATCAAATAAAAATTATATTATTGTTTAAAATTACTTAATAGAAACTTGTTTGAATGTTTACCAGTGCATATTGTAGGGACCACTGCACAGTTGTTAATAAAATATTTAGCTATCAAAATGCATAATTACAGTGAGCTGTTTGAATAGTAGTTGCTAAATAGTGAAATTATATGGTAAAAGACACATAGACGGAGAAGTTTAAAAGCCTTGTGTGTCACACAAGTCACCTTTCAGGAAAAAACTATATGCAATCCAACAAACTTCTAAATAAAGTAACTTGTATGTAACATATCCTTCTGTAAACATTCAAAATAAATTTTTTATTGCAAAAATTTAATTGTGTCAACATTAACCTAAGTTTTTGACACTTGAGATTTTACACTAACTTAGTTGAGAGTTTTTATAACATACAATGTTTTTTTTTATTAAATAACTGAGCATTTTGGACAGGTCTAAAAAGAATCACTATGTTTCATTTTACAGATTTTTTGTTTTTTATTAGAACAATCAGAATTAAAAACTTAGCTTTTATTTCATTTAATTGGTTTTATGGTTATTGTGATGTATAAATTTCCTCAAAACACTAAGTACCAATTATATTATTATACAATAGAACCCCTTTTAACCGGTTTGGTTGGGACTGAGACCTTGGCCGATTACCCGTTTGGCCGGTCGATCCGTCCGAGGTTCCCGTAAAAATTGATTTTTATTAAAAATAACCTACATATTTCATAAATAAACAAGCAAATAAAACTGTGTTGTAACTCATTTTATTGTATGTACATACATACATAAACCACCACCAAGAAATTAAACATTTTAAACTTACGTAAACTTTGAAAATTGAATTTACATGTACTGTTTCATTGTTTTTAAAAATCTGTTATTTTTTCTGATGTTTAACTTTCAAAGATATTTTTAAAGCCAAATCTCTCCATTTTCGTACGCTCCCACGAAATTCAGTAAAGGTTCCGACAAAGTAAAAGACGAAGAAAAAGAAACAAAGGATGCCGCTTTGTCAATTGATTCTAAGAAAAAGTACTTTTGCCGCGGAAGCAGGAGGGGATCAAACTCACGCTCCCCCTCCCCTGTTGTGCCTGCCACAACACTAACGTTGCGTCACCCGCTTTATTTTCCAGGAAATGTCCGTCAAACCATCAATGTTTGAGACTTTGGCTAGTTAATATAATCTGTCAGAAAAAAAACTCTGTTGTTATTTGGGATAGGCCGGTTAATCCGAGGACCGGTCGATCTGAGGCCGGTTAAGAGGGGTTCTACTGTACATATTTAAATATTTGTGAAAATGGACTTTAAATATTTAGTGTTTAATGATTAATTAAAATAGAAAAGTGGACTTTGAAAAAGGCATAGTGAAGCATTTAATAAAACTCTAAAGTTGACATTGCTTTAAAATACAGTAGAGTCTCGCTAATCCGACCTATACCGGCCGCATCCCGGTCGAATTAGCGGGAAAGTCGGATTACACGGAAAACCATTGAAACACGGTGTAAAAGTAATGAATTGAATTTAATATACATTAAAAACTATGATTTACATTATATGAATTGTAACTGTACTAAATGTAGTACAATAACACATAAAACAGCAAACAGATTAGTATTACAGTACAGTATAGAATGTCAAATCATTAAACTTGGCGGAAAAAGTTTGTAATAGTTTTTTGTGTACCAACTGCTTGACGTTTTCTCGCCGCTAGATCTCTAAATCTCTTTATCAATAAAATATCTGTTGTTGAAGTTTCCTCCAGCTGCTCCAGGTATTTTAAAGTTATTTCTAGAGCCTTGTGACCCTCAGTATGAGAGATCCTTTCCACACTTTCCTCCATCACTAATTGCTCTTCTTCCGTGTCTTTCTCTTTGACTATTTTTATAATGTCATCATCCGTCACTTCAAATTCTTCATCTTGAGACATCCATTCACTTATGTCATTCTCTGTTCCGTCAGCACATCCTGGCATTTTTTGTAATAAAGAAAGTAAGCTTACATTTTCTTGGTCATTCTGCTGAAGTTCACCACTATCCACAGATTCGTCTCCCTTGTCTTCTTGTAGCAAAACTTTCCAAGACTTAGCAATCGTGTTTGCCCCAACACTTTCCCAAGATTGAGCCACGTAATAAGCAACGTCCTTCAAATTCAGATGCCGCAGTTTCTCGACCATGTCTTCCCCTTGGTCCATAGCATCTATTAAAGATGAAAGTAGGTTTCGTCGGTAATTTCTCTTTAGGTTCTCTAAAGTACCCTGGTCCATAGGCTGGCAAATGGATGTGACGTTAGGAGGCAAAAACATGGCCTTTATATCTCCGTCTTGAAGTTCGTCCTCGTTAGGGTGGGAAGGACAATTGTCAAGGATCAAAACTGCTTTTCGAGGCAAGTTATTATTTTTCAAAAACTTTTCAGTTTGTGGTACGAATTCGGTAAAAAACCACTCTTTAAAAATCTCTGCAGTCATCCATGCACTTTTCTGGTTGTAATAACTGACTGGTAAAGCATTTTTAGAAAAATGTTTGAATGCTCTTGGATTTTTTGACTTGCCTATCATAACCAGTTTCATTTTCATATTGGCCGTTGCATTACTGCATGCCAGAATGGTTACTCTTTCCTTACTGCGTTTGTGACCAGGCGCTGCTGCTTCAGCCTTGGATGCAAGTGTCTTTGACGGTAACATTTTATAATTTAGGCCAGTCTCGTCACAGTTAAAAATCTGTTCACCGGATAAGTTCTCATTATCCAAAAGTGTATGAAACCGTTCTTTGAACGCTTGGACAGCTTCAGTATGGGCTGAAAGCTTCTCCCCGCAGATATTAAGTTGGCGTATTCCATACCTTTTCTTCCACCTATCGAGCCAGCCTACACTCGTTGTAAAACTAGGGTCACCTTCGTTGAATTCATTTCGGAATTTTATTGCTTTTCCCTGTAAAATCGGCCCTGTTATTGGGACACCTTTGTCTCTATGTTGAGTGAACCAGAGGAATAGAGCTTCACTCACGTTTTCGTACTCACACTTTTTCATTGTTTTCCTGTCTTCTAAAGCATTTGCTGTCGCTCGTCCACAACACCACTTTTCAATTTCAATCCGGTTCCTCTTCCAATCTCCAACAGTTGTTTTCCCGACATTATAATATTGCGCTACTTTCAATAAAGTTTCACCATTGTCTAATCTTTTTAACGCTTTAAGTTTTTCTTCCATTGAAACAGTTACTTTTTTTCTTTTAGAAGCCATTAAAACTCTTTAAGGTTACAGCAAAATAAAAATACAGTATTTACTGTAAACCGACACAAAACAAACAAAAACAGAATGCACTTTAAAGTCTAGAAATAGCGAGATAAAATATTTGGTGTAACAAATACAGTACAGTAATAAAATAAACTAAAATTTTACGTAAAACGACACGAAACAAACAAAAACAGGAATGCACTTTAAAGTCTAGAAATAGCGAGATAAAATATTTGGTGTAACAAATACAGTACAGTAATAAAATACACTAAAATTTTACGTAATACGACACGAAACACACATACACAGAATGCACTTAGTCTAGAAATAGCGAAATAAAAATATTTGGAGTAAAAAATACAATACAGTACAGTAATAAAATAAACTCTAATTTTACGTAAATGAACACGAAACGCACTGAAACGGAATACACTTTAAATTCTAGAAATAACGAAATAAAAATACTATTTACAGTCACAATATAAACTCTAACTTTACGTAAAAGAACATGAAACAAAATTCACTTTAACGTCAACTCTTATTCAAGTCTAAATTGATACTGTGCTAGTAGTGCGCTGTACAGAATGGCGGGAATTAAGGCACAAAGTACTGTAGGTAGAAGGGTGGGGTAATTCGTTGACCTTGGCGAGAAAGCGACCAGCTGCTTAAAGTCTGGTAATACGAAAGTGGTGCACGGCATTATTGTACACTCAGTTTCGCAACCAAACTTTTAAATTAGTAAAATTATTTTTCTTTAGTCAAGGTCGGATAAAACGGAAGGTCGGATTAGCGAAGGGCGGATAAGCGGGACTCTACTGTATTATATTTTTTATTTGAAATTCTTACTTTTTCAGCATTGAAATCATAAATAAGTGAACAAATTCAAACAAATAAAAACATGAACAGCCAAGTTTTATTAAATTATTATTTATTCATAACATAATGATTTAAAGTCTTAGTGAGGAATAATTGTCATATAAGTGGCCAAGTGGGTATTTTCAGAAAAACAGATTTTAGTTGTTGGAGGTTTTCATATTTAGAATTTAAAACACTTTTTCAATGGCATTATAATAAGAATTGACATACAAAGCCTTTGGAGTACACAAAAATCAGCTTGCCAAACTAATTTTTCATAACAGTAAAAATTGACGTACAAGGTTGTGCAACTTTTCCATTGATTTGTGATAGTTCATATTATATACATATGTGTCATCCTCAATCAAGTTAACAATTCTATTATTTGTAATATGTGTTTGGATTTACTAATAATAATAATTTGTTTAGTCGTACGAGACAAAGAAAAAAGGTGTTGGCAAAGTTGAAGAGAAGCAGGCAGTACTTCATGAAGAAGGCAAAATGGACGACGGGTTGGATTTCAGCCGTAGTCAAGAGGAAGAATCTAGAACTGCTAGAGTTATTCGTAAATGTTCTTCTCTTTTTACACAATTCATTAGGCAAGAATTTTTATTTGTATCTTTTACTTCTAATTGAAAAATTAATGAAACATGACCATGCTTAAAAAAAAACAAACACAAATTTTTTGTAAAGTCAACAATTTTATTTTTGAATCTTGCCAACCATGCTAGCCTTGTACGTAACGATCAGGTAGAATTTTTGTCCTACTAGCCTCTATTAAACCCATTGCCTACCTTATGAAAATAGGTACTCCATTCCCCCCTTTCTTCTCCCTTTCCCTTTTCTTTGTTTTTGAGTTACTGTTCTATGTTTTCTAATATTCTTTAGTCTCTATAAGCTGCCTCGTCAATGCCGTCACAGGCAAAACCATGGTCGGCAAGGCTCAAAAATGAAATTAAAGAAGTTTAAAAAAAATTTAGTTTTTTTTTTTTTTTTTTAAATGGAGTTCTTTCTGCCAAGTACCTTCGGTCATCAGTATCAATCGTATAAAAAAAACATTTTCTTTTCAGATATACAAACAATAGATGGTTGGGCTTCAATATACTTTGCAGTTTTCTGCATTTTAGATTCACAATTTCATTTATGTGTGACCACTACATTCTTATCAGATATATTATGTAACTACAGAACCTTTTCATTGTTCCTGGTGGTACATGCTATGTCACAACAAGTTTAGCATAATAGATCAAGAAATCATTTCTGGTACTTGACATAACACAAACATTATTGTAACATTGTTGCTAAGACAATAAGTATATTTGTAATTTGTTTTTTTCAGGGGATTAGAAACACTGCAATTGAATAGACGCCATTCATTGTTTTGCGCCACAGTCAATTTAAATGAAATGGTAATGTGCTTGGAGGATTTGATCAACTATTTTGCTCAGCCTGCTGAAGACATGGGTAATTCCATATATTTTCTGAGATAAATGAAGTATTTTACTTATAAAATCAAATCAAGATAAAATTTGTTTTTAATAAATACAGTAGAACCTCGTTAAGTCGGATCTCCGGGTAACCCGGACAGGTTTGCAATAAATAAAAATATGCATTTTGGTAGCGCTATTGCTTTATATGAGCGCATAATCGTAGCGTACTGTACGGTGATCGTGTTTACGCCGAGTTCGTGCCACCGAGTATGTTTGCCGTGCGGCATGTAAACGTTACTCGAAGCTGTCGCAACAGAAACTTACAAGCTTTTTCCCCAAAAAGTAGTCATACCTGTACAGTCCACAGATGTGTTTTTTGTTTTATTGTGACGAATAAATATTTTTAAAGTGTTTTTGTCCGTAATAAAGGAAAATATTGTAAGAATACAGTGTATTTTCATTTTTTTGATGTTTTATGCTCTTTCTCTGGCTAACACAGATTTTCGTTATGTCGGATCGGTCGCGGTCCCGGCTAGTCCGACTTAACAAGGTTGTACTGGAACAACATTAATGTAGTTAATTTATTTAGCAAACAGAAGTGATATTTCTTTTATACTATCAGAATTGTTTTAGAGAAATAAATAGTTCTGGAGCATTTTAGCATGCACAATTTAATTAAAAGAAAAACTACTTAGATTTAATTCACCAATCAGCCTATTTAATTTTTTTTTAATACTTAATAAATAATCATTAATAGAATTTTATACAAATTTTGGAGATATTGTCTTTTTGTAACATTATTATAAAATATCTTAAAATGTCAAAGCAATTTATCAACTGTTTCCTTTTAAGATAATGTCCAGTAAACAAAATGGTGTAGTTTGTAAAAGGATATTATTGTTAGCATAATATCCTATGAAGCATTTATTGAAGTGAAGTGTAATTTGTGTATAGAAGGCTGTTTTGTAACTCTTGTCACATATTTTCTGGGATTGTTCCTGGGTTCAAAGTAAACACCAAATCACTGTTTCATTTGTCTAAAACATTTCGATTGTCCTACTGTGAAAGAAATGTTTTTTATTAAAAAATGTATATCTAAAAAATTACTTTAAAAAATAATACCAAATTGTATCAACCTTTAGTATTACCTACATGGGAAAAAATATTTTTTAAATTGCGGCCGTTCAAAACTTTTAAACGGAAATAACGAAAAAACTACATTTTCTGGAAAAAATTTCAACAATAACTTTCTTAGCAAAATTTAATGCACTATCAATTGGTTTTTTAGTTTTTGAAATTAAAAGACAACACAATTTTTTGTAATTTCTAAGAGTTTTTATTGAATCTTGCCGACCAAGGTTTCGCCCGTGACGGCATTGACGAGGCAGTTTTTGAAATTGGTTGAAGAATAAAGGGCATGTGGTATTTTTTGCCAGACAGTGCATGCCCCTCTGGGGGCGATGTCCAGAATCGGACAACAACGAAACAAAATAAATAATATTTTATTGCAATAAATTTAATCAAATGCGTTTAATTTATTTTGACATAGAAAAACTGTTTCTTTACAAAATTTTGTATTCAATTTATACTATTGGTAAGTACTTTTAAGAGTTGTCTTAGCTACTAAACTGTATCTTGTCAGCTGATTTGAGTTTTGTTGTCTGTCTTATTGTTCGTGATAATATAGTAACAATCGGCACCAGGTGATTCTGTTTTTCTTGACTTTATTTGTTGCTCGGATATCTTTCATTGAACGTGGCTGTTGGTGCAGTAGCGCTGGTGGTGTGTTCTGCCAATGATAATATTGCTTTTATGTGATGGATTTATTTATTTAATTTATTGTTACAGAACATGAAGAGAAACAAAACCGTTTGCGTGCTTTGAGAAACCGCCAAGACTTGTTTCAAGAGGAAGGAATCCTTAATCTTATCCTAGAAGCGATTGATAAGATCAATGTGATAACTTCCCAAGGTTTCTTGGTATCTTTAGCAGGAGATGAGTCTGGTCAGAGTTGGGAAGTTATATCTGGATATCTCTATCAACTTTTGGGTAGGTGGTCAATTTGTTTCAAATATCACATCCTGTTGACATGTAATGAGGATGTTAAAAAAACTCCCAACACGAAAATTTTTTATAAATATTTTTTTTAAAGTATTGAACTTTACGATATAACCTCTAATAATTCTTAAATTATTTTTGTTTTTTTCTTAGCCAAAGTTTGGATAACAAATCAGTTTTGTACTTATTTGTATACTACCTCTTGTCTGTATTTTCTGAAGTCTAAATCATTTTCAGAAGTTGACACACATGTCTTTTAAACATCCTCTATATTTTACAAGTCGTAACACCTATATTATTTCAAATAATTGTTTTTGTTATGTATTTTAAATGATTTGCCTATGTTGAAATAATTTGTATTTTTTGTTTTCGCTTAGAAATTTTGTAGTGAAAATCTATACTCTTGAGTAAATATTCAAAATATAAATGCTATGCATTAAATTCCACTAAAAAAAAACATTTGTTTACAGAATATAGTGGTCATGTGGAAGTCAAGTCCCGGGCATAGGTGATTCTGGTATTTACTAAACTCATATATGTAAAGGTATTTAGAAGCCTTTACACAATTTTTTAATTTTGTATGAAGAGGAGTAAATATTATCATTGACCTACCTCTTCTTTTCATTTTCCAAAATTATTAGAACTTAACAAGTACCTGTATGTAGGCCTAATTATAGTACAATAAGAAGCATTTTCAATCTGGTATTTTATTTTTTTTTTATTGTAATATAATTAACAAAAATGTAGGGCCCAGAGCTATAAACTGTCAGCAGTTTTATAAACTAGGCCATGGTTGTAGTACAATTTGTAAAAGTTCAGGTGACTTTAGTACATTCATTTTGTCTAGTTAGGTTCAGTAGCAAGAAATACTGTAGTAGATTATTATGTTTAGTGATTGACATACTTCTTTCAAGCAAAAAACTAGAGCCTTCATGATGTTCTTATATATAGTTTTAACTTTAAACTTTGTTTTTGCACTTTTAAAAAATTGGTAAACTTATTGAGCTATTGGAAGAAAATAAGTCTTTACGAATATTTCTCATTTTGTATGTTAATTTTCAGCTGCTATTATCAAAGGCAACCATACTAATTGTGCCCAATTTGCCAACTCCAACCGTTTAAATTGGTTATTTAGTAGGTTAGGATCTCAGGCTTCGAGCGAAGGAACTGGAATGTTGGATGTACTTCATTGTGTTCTCATTGATTCTCCGGAAGCTTTGAACATGATGAAGGTAAGTCAAAAGAAAGGTCTAGCATTACTGTTTAGAAACTAAAATATAGGCACCTGATGAAAATTTTAATAGCTTTAAAACTCATGTTGCTAATTTTGACTAATAGAAGAAAAATAGAGTACATTTTTAATAAAAAGAAAATTGTAGATGTTTGAATATGATTGTAAAGGTTAGTTTGATTTCCTTTTGTTTATTTCTAAAAATGTATGTATTTTCTGTGTGATAATGTCTAAAGACGTTTTTTATATACTGTAATATTTTTTAAATTTAGTAGGCCTAAATTTGTTTTTAAAATATGCAAACCATAAACAGATTTATATTCTATTATTATTAAAGAAACATGTACATGTTGTTGATTTGTTATGTCTCCTAAACAAAGATCACAAAAGTTTAATTAATGTAATAACAAAACATATTTTCTCAAAATCAGTTTCAACAATTTAGATTTTTTGAAACTCTCAAAGGTAATCCTTACAACCTTACATTAATCATGACCTTCAATGAGCATCCTATAAAAATGATTTGATAGATCGAAAATTACATAAATATGTGAATAGTTATGATCCTAATGATCTTAAATCAGTTTTGGGTAAAACCGTATTGAAATGGGGAAATTATATCACTATATTATTCTATTCTCTTTGTTTTTTATGTAAATTTGTCGTAACACTTTGTATTTTTTTTGTCGAAGGATGAACATATTAAAGTTATCATTTCCTTGTTGGAAAAACACGGCCGAGATCCAAAAGTACTGGATGTCCTGTGTTCTCTGTGTGTGGGTAATGGAGTGGCTGTACGTAGTTCGCAGAATAACATTTGTGACTTTCTGTTACCCGGCAAGAACCTGCTTTTACAGACCCAGCTGGTAGACCATGTAGCTAGGTAAGCTAACTCTCAATCAGAAATATTGTTTGCAAAATATCGCAACGATGTAACGATTACAGTGTTAATGACCGCAATGTTTCAGCGTACGACCGAATATATTCGTTGGCCGAGTTCAAGGATCAGCCGTGTACCAGAAGTGGTATTTTGAAGTGACTCTAGACCATATCGAGCAAACTACGCACATGACACCGCATCTTCGTATTGGATGGGCTAATTCTAGTGGGTAAGCTAAACATTATTAACAATTCAATTCATCACGATATCTTTTTTCAGCCAGTATTTAAAAAAACTACACTGCGAAGCCTTTTCTATTCCTGACATTGCATTCTTAACATTTAAGCGAATTTGAGAGGTGTGTATAAAACTGTCTTTAAAATTATTTATATATTTTTGAACTGGGAATGGTTTTGAAAATAGAGGTTTCATTATTTTTACTAAATAAAAGACTTGTAGGGAATAATAATAATAATTCTTAACGTACAATTTAAGACATATAGTCGGCACAAATTATGTGGAAAAATATTTGACAATAAATTACTAGGAAGAAGAGTTCCGTTACATCAGCTACCTTAAAATTTTTACCAAAATGATAATAATAAAGATAATGGAATAACTTTTTATAAATTATTTATTGAACGAAAATTTGTCAATTGAGAAAGGATGTGGTGGCTCCCAAACACAGTATTACCCTATACTGCGTGAACGGAAAATGTATTATATTTTATATCACTTTTTTACAGAAATCTGGGTGTACTACAGTCGGAGAACAATCTTCATTTTTTGTTCCCTTCTCTATGCATAGTAAAATATTTTATGAGTTCTGATTATTGTAGTATAAGCGGGTCATAACTAAATTACTTTTGATACCTGCATCCGTTGTGACAGACAAATAACTGATCCTGTAAAAGAGTTCCATTCACTACAGAACCAACAACAAACAAGCAAAAATCTTACTGACTTATATCACAGATCATGAATAATAAAATAGATCATGCATGCATACGGGGGCTGTGTGCCGAGAAAAAGGTTGTCGCGAAAATAGTGCATAATCTCGCCGCGAGGTACCGCTAGGTAGAAATCATTGGTAGCATTGGTGTTTCACACAGCTTCCATCATTTCCCCAATCGTCAAATTTCCAGTGGAACAAAATATTGCATTGGATCGGAGTTCTATTAGGTTATCCAAATACAATGCTTATATCGATTCTCCATTAATGTGCCAATTATGGCTGTATATTCTATTGTTGGAGAAATTTGTATATTTTGTTATGTTATAGATCTAATTCACCTACAATGAAAAAGTCAAATTTATTTTGTAATGGAAATATAATTTAACTAGCCTATGTTACTTAATTTATTAAAAGACATAATTTAATTTGTTTTAGCTATGTGCCTTATCCTGGCGGAGGAGAAAAATGGGGAGGAAATGGTGTGGGCGATGACTTGTACTCGTTTGGTTTTGATGGTGCTAATTTATGGACAGGTAAATCAGTTAAATACAAATAGTGTAATAAATCGTTACAAGTTAATCAATGATTTCAGCACATATTCTCATAAAAATAACTTTTAAAATTCATCTTCTACAAAATCTCGTAATATAGTAGAGCCGCGGTTATCCGAGCCCCGACTAACAAAATCCCGGGTTAACCAAGGTAGTAAAAACGAACAAAAAAAGTTCGGAAGTTCAGTTTGCGGTAGACGCATGCGTTAAAGTATCCATGCAAAGTGAAATGCGCATATAGTGGCAAATCTACTGTACTGTACTTATATTAGTCACATAATGTTTTGTCAAAAATAGTTCCGGTAAATAAAACGTGCAGTTTTAAATCATTATTAAATACTGAACAATACAGTAATTTCTATGCTTTGCTAATCATCAATAGGTGATTAAGATTGTTTATGTTTTAAGGTATTTTGACTGGTACAAGTACTGTTTATTCAAGAGAATAATAGAATTTCTTAATAAACAACATAATTTATTTATTTATAAGTAGTGAACTAAATTAACAATCAAACATATGACTGGAATAAACAATAATATTAATCGGGTAGTCGGACACACTTAGTAGCATAGTAAGAGTAGACAGACATCTGTGATTATTGTTTACGCGATGGTGATGTCATCATTCCTTATCTTGGCTTTTCTTGCACCTGCTTCCTGCTTCTGTCCGACCTTCTATTGTGTCTAACTTGTACCTTACCCAGCTTACCCCCTGTCTCACACGTCTCCTTTAGTTTTTGTGAATACAGTAGTTTGATCCTACCGCATATCATTTGTTTAGTTTTTTCAAGCGAGCGAGTTTCGCAGAAAACACTTATGGACTTCTTCACAAAATATTTTTTTTACCGGAACACGTACTGAAGTCTATGTATGTTTTTATCATTTTGTATTTTATTTTAATTTGAACGTTAGTTTTTCATTTTATAATACAGTAGATGTCTTTTTTCACATCTTTGGCCACTTTTTCATTGATATCACCAGTTTACTGTACGTTTCCCTCTCTATTTTTGACAGAGTCCGTGTTATCCGAGTTTTTGCTTATCCGAGGCACCCTCGGTCCACATTACCTCGGCTAACCGCAGCTCTACTGTAATATTTTTACTTTGTTTCCATTTATTTGATTCTACGTTTGTGCTGCACAATTATTTATTTTGTTATGTTTATTCTTGATCTGTAAGATATTATACTTACGCATGGCAAATAGGTTTTGCTTGGTAGATAACAATCATTTCACTTGTCTATAATAACAATTTATGTTCTAGCTGGACGTAAAACGAATGTAATCCCCAACGCTTCAGAACCGTACATAAAGAAGGGAGATGTTGTGGGTGTGGCAATGGATCTTACTATCCCAATCATCAACTTCACAATGAACGGTGTGCCTATACGCGGATGCTTCCGAGACTTTAATTTAGACGGCATGTTTTTCCCTTGCATCAGTTGTTCTTCCAAACTTAGGTAACTATAAACAAACGTTGTCTCTCAATTTGGTTACGATTTTAATAATTTACGCATAGACTGAATATTAGAAACAAAAATTTCTAGAAAATAAATAATTTTAACTTATCGGTTGTCTAATAACTTAATTCTTTGATATAAAGTTGTGCGAGAGTGACTTTTTGGTTTGGAGATGAAAATAAGAGCATCACGACGGAAACGTGAAGGTCCCGGGTTCAACTCATGGTCTTGGTCTATGTTTTTTCACTTGTAATTTAATTAAATATCCCTTGCTGAGGAAGTGTGTAAGTGGAAAAAAATAATAATAAAATAAGAGTTGAGGTTTAAGGGTTAATTTTTTAAATAAAATATGCCAAGATTGAGAAAAAGTGATGGAAGTGTTTTAAAGACAAAACTTGATCTTCCTAACCCTTTGTTCTTTGGTAGGACTTTTAATATAAGTCCTCTGGGCTCAGATGGCCAGTAATGCTGGCCACAGCCATTTCTTTGTTAAGTATGAATAGTTGGTGCAAGTTACGTTCCTCTCAGATCGGATGGCCAGCAGTACTGGACAAGTTAAAATTCCTCGAAAGCCCGGATGGCCAGTAGGACTGGCCGCACAAATGACCTTCATTAATTTATTTTTAGTAGTTTTATTTTATCTGGATTGTGCTGAAACCTTAGAGTCCAAACCTTAAACTAATAATTTTTTTCTGGTCTGTGGTCTGTGTTGTATCAAAACTAGCAATATTCGTTACAGTATAACCTTACCAGCAGTTTAGTTTTATGTTGCGGTGGTCTAGGCTAATGTTTTTAAAAGTAATTTATTAGAACAAAAGTTAGTTAGTTTATTATTGCTTTTAGGTGTGTTCTGTTAACAAGTACTTGATTTTGTTTTATTTTAAATTACCTAAAAATGTTGTTAGGTAAGTTGTATACAATGGACCCAATGGTTTATTTTATTCATTAAAATATATTATAACTTTATATTTACAGCTAAACCAAAAACTCACCAATAACAACATATCTACTTTTTTGTATGGCAAAATAAAAGAGCTACTAAAAGCCCATGATTTTGTTAAACAAGAATTAAATACACACTAACAACATTTCAGATTGTAATGAAAAATAATTCAAATTGCCGCAAGGTCAAGTTGGTGGCAGAGCTGACAACAGTATCGTAAGCGGCCAGTTAGGCTAGCTATCCGAGCTGTGAGGATGTCTAATTCGATAAATATTCAGAGCTGACTGAGAATATCGTATGGCCAGCAGTACTGGCCATCCGAGCGTAAAGAGTTAAGAGTGAATGAGAAATTTCTAGTTCTGTTAAAAAATTTTAAAATTATTCAAATGTGTTTCAGATTGCATGTAAATAAATAACTTGTTTTTTTAATTTGTTATTAGAACAAGATTTTTGTAAAATATTACAAATACTCTTAGCTCGTTTAAGTCCTGGTGATTGAGGTTTAATGAAAACATAAAGTACTTACTTGTAATATTTTTGTATTCAGTAGAACCTCCGTTATTTTGGGTTATATAAGTTTTTTTATAATAATTCAGGTATTATTTGTATCTGATAAGTTTGAGGTAAAATAACTAAAGGCAGTATCCAATATTTCAAAAGATTTTTGTAGAAATTCACCCATTTTTAATTCTTTAACTGCCACTTAATTTTTCTTCATCTGTTTTGACAGGAGTTTTATGAATAATGCACAATTAATAAGTCTTAGTTCATACAAGTTGTAAGATCTCCAACTTCCCAAAGTACAATAATGATATAGAATAGGACCATAAGTAAATTTTAATTCGAGAGAGCATTTTTATTTTTTGAATTTAATTTAATTAATATTACAAATGTTTTTTAGAAAGAGAGCTTAATAATTAGAAGCATTTTAACATAAAGGAAATAGACTAAAAGGGCAGACAATTTTAAAGTACATTTCAGTAGAATAAATATAAAAGCAAGACAATTATTAAAATCAATCATTATATTAAATTTAAATGTAATGTTTGAGAAAATGGACAGTCTATGTACTAACGCCAAGACGAGGAAATTATACGAGTTTTAAGACGCAGTTAGAAAAGCAACATCCACCAGTCTAGACGAGATAAGAAGCGAACACCTGCAAGCCAAATCCGGGAGAAATGGTCTACGTGCAATTCCACATGCAAGATCCACAGGGAATGCTTTGGTAAGCAACCAACGAATCTGACGAAATTGAACATCTGTGTGACGTCAGACGTTTCTGATTGGTGGAGAGAAAATAGATGCCGGCGGAATGTAGCGATGGAGGAATAAAATTAACGGCACTTTTCAACGAGAGACCAAGCAGTGAACATCGCTTGAAGTGTTGCGCGTTGCGCTTTAATTAACAGTTTAAATGTAACATTTATTGTTAATCTACAAATACAAAGTAGTATTTGAATTTTTACGAGAATTAATAATTCTCATCGTCAAATGGTGTATAGTGCTATCGCTTAAAATAATGTGACAGTAAACCGGACACGACAATGAAATAGGCTACAATAGTTTTGCGCTTGCGAGTGGGGTTTTCTTTTTATTTTTTTAAATTAATAAGTTTGTGGTCTGCTTTTCGTAAGTACAGTGCACTTAAAATTCTTTTTTATGAATCACCAGCTCTCTTTAAATTTATAATCTATAATTTGTATCATATTTGTATGTATTTGAATTTATTTTTCTTTGTTGTATATATGATATTAATAAATGTCAAAGGTCATTTCTAAATCGTCTGCTTTGTTTGGCCTGATCTGATCCTCTTCACCATTTTTCATTCAGGTCATTGAATTCACAACCCGAGATAGAAAAATTAGTAGAGTCTTGCAATCCAACTGCATCAAATCAAATCAAGTTTATATATTTTTTTTTTTTTTTTTTTTTTTTTTTTT
>JAGFPH010000005.1:2535946-2580316 GCA_018207615.1 Philaenus spumarius
GGTTTCGTGAAGGTAAAGCAACGTAGATAGTTTAGCCTAAGAAAGGAAATATTGAAACAAAACAAAGAAATGGCAAATAATTTAGGGGACAGTGGGTTTGAGTCGGAAGTAGTAAATGCCAACTCTACAGAGTTGGATGGAGTGGCACAAGATAAGTTAGGCCGGACAGTAAACCGGACACGACAATGAAATAGGCTACGAAAGTTTTGCACTTGCGAGTGGGGTTTTCTTTTTCTTTTTTAAAATTAATAAGTTTGTGGTCTGCTTTTCGTAAGTACAGTGCACTTAAAATTCTTTTTTATGAATCACCAGCTCTCTTTAAATTTATAATCTATAATTTGTATCATATTTGTATGTATTTGAATTTATTTTTCTTTGTTGTATATATGATATTAATAAATGTCAAAGGTCATTTCTAAATCGGCTGCTTTGTTTGGCCTGATCTGATCCTCTTCACCATTTTTCATTCAGGTCATTGAATTCACAACCCGAGATAGAAAAATTAGTAGAGTCTTGCAATCCCACTGCATCAAATCAAATCAAGTTTATATTTTTTTTTTTTTCTTTTTTTTTTGTAAGCTGAGCAACTTACAAAATGGTGCAGCCAACTTTGGGGCTCGTCATTAGAGACTAAACTTACAAAGTTATACTAGCCACCAGGATGTCCCTGGAGGGAGGGGGTAGTGAGTCAGCTACCGCATCAATTTAAGCACCACATGGTGCCGATAAAAATTGTGTATTCCTTTCTGGGTGTAACGTTCACTTTACGTCAGACAGTAAAATCGTATATACTGACCTTATTTTACTGCTTCTCTTCTCATTTACCAAACATTCATGACCACTAGTCTATATAGTTTTTATAAAAACGAGTCTATAGAATGTGTTTAACCCGGGGTCGCCCAATGTAAGCTTGCCCAGGGTGCCTACACTCCTAGCCACAACATACAATCACAACTGCAAAGATTGTTTCTGAGCGAACTTTGTGAACTACTGTAACAGACAAACCAAACTGATCTGACAGATTTAAAATGATCATGTATTAGGCAGGAAGTGCACACATTCGTAATCACTCAATATGCTATCTTTTAATCATGAACTAAGGAAACTTTCTTATTTTTAACAGGATTATCGTGAGAAGTCACACCATGAAAAATATGTTTATTATATTCATTTTAATGTTTTATATGAAACACGAATTTTTTTTTTTTAAATTGGAGAAAATATTTTAGTTAGTCCTTTTGGTTAAACAACATTTGAGTTAAAGGTATTTCGATTAACAAAAGTATACCGAACAGAATATTGTACAGTTGATTGTTGATTAAAAATCCTCTACACCGAAGGCAGTGTTAATATTTTAAAGTTTATACTATTATTTACTTAAGACCCCTACAATATCAGATGTTTCATACTGGGGTTGTAAATATCTTCAGAGACAGGATGATTTGAAAGGGGTAAAATATGTTTGAATACTAATCGCTCCCAGTTGAATCATTTGTAAACTGTTTACATTCTTAGAGTCCCTAAAAATAAAACTTGAACATTTCCAAACAAATTGAGATTTTTGTGGCTGAACCGAGAAAAAATCTACTGAGAAATTTATTCATTTTTATTAACAAGATTGAGACAATATTAAATTTTTTCTCACTACAGCTCAAAATGTGAGATCATGCACAACGCTTGAAATTAGGCATTAGTAGGGAACTGCATTAACAAGCTTCATTTTAATAAATTCGTTTGAGATAGCGGAACATTTAAAACTACCTCTGAGATTTGGAATCAACTTAGGCCTAAATGTATTTGTATTTATTAATCACTAATACTGTGTACTCAGTATGTAATGTAATTAATTTGTTATTTTCAGTTGTCGTTTTCTTCTTGGTGGAGACCACGGTAGATTGAAATATGTACCTCCAGATGAGTTTTCACCCTTAGTTGAAAGTCTACTTCCTCAACAAATTCTGTCCATTGACCCTTGTTTTTATTACGGTAATTTAAACAAGAACGTCCTAGCTGGACCTTGGTTGGTTGAAGACGATACTGCGTTTGTACCCACTCCTGTGGACACTACTATGGTAAGAATCTGATACAGGTGATTTAGTAAAGAAACTCAATTGAGAAAAGTTTTTAAAAATAAATTTGTTTTTTTACATCTAATTATAATGTGGTAAGATTTTAAAGTATGTAAAATACAGAAGTGTGCTAAAACCTGGACATAATTTTATCTCTACTTCTAAAAACAGAGTTGGGTAGATCGATCTGGGTTATCTGGACAGGACATACCACAATAGATCAAATTATACAAGTATCCAAAAATAACAAAATTTAACATTTTAAAGATTTGTTTTACATGCAATTATGGTGATAGTAAAAGTTTAAAAAGTTATGATCCCTTGTTAAGATGCACTTATTTGTGAATTGTAATGTAATTTATAGGTGACTTAGAGCTTAGAGCATCAATCCTACTCAGTGGAAAGTTGTAATTTATTGTAAACATAATAGACATTAACAACTCGCCAAATTTATGAAAGTTGTATTAACCCTTAAACACTTTATTTAAAGGACATACCTAGGGGTGTGCAAGATTGATTTTTTGAATTTGAGACGAGAAAGAGATGTTGTTTAATACAAAGATCGAGAAAAAGTCGAGAGCTGAGGTTTAGGAACAAGCAAGAAACAAAAATTTATTGAATACAATTTATTAAGAAAAACGAGAATTGCGTTTATGTAACGAGAATGAACCAAAATTTGTATCTCAAGTTGAGAGTGAGAAGTATCATATACTTTTTTACTTTTTTAAGTTTTTACATAATTTTGAAAGGAGTATAATATATGTATGGGGATAAGTTAATTATTAATAAGTTAACCTTCTTTCGATTTGCTGTTGCTACAAGTTTATGAAAAACATTACAAATATAATGTATCTCATATATATTTACTTTAACATATGCAACATATTAATTTTTATGTACATATATTTATTTTTAGTTAAGTAATTAACTGTCATTATTTATTTTACTAAAAATCCAAGGTTATATAAAGCTCAATCTCTACTATGCTAACTTATTTCTTGTCAGTGTCAAGTAATTTAAGTAAGATATTGCAATATACTAACCTCTTTCCTGTTGAGTTGTTTGGAAAACTTCTGATTCTCTTCTTTTCATTCTAATTTAACATTTTAAGTTTTATAAAAATATTTAAACTAAACCTTGAGATTTTAAAAAAACGTATTGAAAAATTAATGGCTGAATCGAGAAAAGTACAACCGAGAAATGAATTTTCCTCTTAAGAACGAGATCGAGACGGTGTTGAGTTATTTCTTGTTACTGCTCGACAGTTTCGAGATCTTGCACACCCCTAAACATATCGCATACCCATACTTTTATGATAAGAAGAAAGAATTAAAGCAAATAATTATTGTGGTAGACTCCACTTAAAGCTGACAGAATATGACTAGTTATCTGTACAACATTATACTACGATATTTAAGTAATACCCTCAACGTACGTATAGCACAGTTAGAATAGAAATGCATTGATGTACGGTTTAACATTATGTTCTGAAGGATTGAATTCTAATGAATTAATTAAAAATCTTTAAAATATTAATGATAAATGAGGAGATTTTTTAAAAAGCTTTAATAAATTGCCTTTTGAAAAAATTTTATGGCTAATTTAAGCGTCTGAAATTATATTTCATAATAATGATAAATCTCTCTAAATTCTTGTACTTTTAATTTATAACTGTATTCTACATTTCCATTAATTCTCAATCATTGTGTATAGAATATATTTACCTGCTTCTAGATATCGCTACCAAGTTATATTGAAAGCATTCGAGATCGTTTAGCAGAAAATATTCACGAGATGTGGGCCATGAACAAAATTGAAGCGGGTTGGATGTACGGAGAAAGAAGGGATGATGTGCGAAAAATTCATCCTTGTTTGATTCAGTTTGAACGTTTACCTCCCGCAGAAAAAAGATACGATTCTCAGCTCGCAGTTCAGACCCTCAAGTAAGTAGCGAAGAAAATTTATAATGACTTCTGAATAAGTAACGCAACAGTCAAAACATGAATTACAAGTGCAATAAATCGACATTATATCAAAGCCCACTAAAGAATACCGTTGCAAGGCGGCCAATAGGATGGGCTCGCAGCGTTGCCATATTTACTAGCCTCGAACACCCCTGGTATTTACCGCTCGAGGCTTAATCGCACAGTTTAAAGAATTATAAATGCGTTGAGTCAGCCGAAGTCAGTTAGAAGCGTGGGAAGAACGTGACAACGTCGCACTACGGCAATTGGAGCGTTCAAGGTCTCCGTGTACACAAACCCGTCCCGCAACGGTATTCTTTAGTGGGCTTTGATATAGTTTTTTTTTTATGCCTTATCTAAAATATATTTATATTTTTTTACTTATTTGCATTTACAAAATACTTTGACAGCAAATAACCTTGCTTGATGGAAATAATCTTGGAACAGTTGCACTGCAAATTTGCATAGTAGTCTAAAGGACAGAAAGTTAAAAGCATTGCATTATTTGTTCCTTCAAAAACCTGTATTTTATTTGCTTAATAGTTGTTAGTACGAATTTTTAATTTACATTTAAAATAGAGTAAATAAAGAAGAAATATTTAAGAGAGAAGATTTTGCAGTTTTAAGATATTACAAAATAATAAGAATAAGTATATTGTGGATGGTATTCGTTGTAATGCACAGTATTTTAAACCGAGCATTGGGAAATAGGCTGAAATCAACAGGACACACTGATTGAAACTGTTTGATATTTCAAAGTAATTCACAGGATAAGTAGGGAGAGTGGTTGGAAAGGGAAATACTAGGGCACAAAACAGGTACAGTTTGAATTAAAAGAAAATATACCTATTCGCAGTGCTTGATTTGTAAAAAAAGAGGTTCCGGTACTGTGAACTACCGTGGGTTGTAAACTACCGTTATAGAACATTTTTGAGATATAGATTTCTTAAAATGGTATTTTAATGCTTTTCTGACCACTTAAAAAGTATACAAACTGTGGACAATCTTACCTCAGCAATCTCAATTTTGATTGCAATTTCAAATTAAATTGAGATTACTATGGTAAGATTTTCCAAAATATAAATGTAAGCCTACTCGGCTACCATAAAGTTTAAAAAAGTCAACTCGAGTACATCTGAAATTAAAAAATAATATAATTTCAAAAATGAAATACATCATTTGGATTGTAAAGAAACACACATGTTCACCAACAATCTTTTATTACATGTTTTACTATTTTTGTATGTACATCCTTTTTGAAATCACGATTTGTTACAAAAAGGCAGTTAAGCTGAACCACAGATAAAAGAATTATTACAGATAGCTGACTGTGTGTTCGAAAGTGCTGCACTAGTTCGTCGTAGTACTAACACCCAGATCTAGTTAGCGCTGGCGTGCTATACTCGGGGGGTACTCCCGCGGAAGGGGAAGATCTGGGGGAAGAGTGGAGGGGCGCACGTTACAATCCTACTCCCACCCGATCTTAATTCAACAGTTCATTTGAGCCTTGAGGCACAGATAAAAGTAGTGATGGGACAACCGACTAGTTTTTCCAACCGATGAATCATCCGGTTGTTTTTTACCAATTCGGTTTTTTTCATCCAGATGAATCATCTGGATGGTTTCAATGGTTTCATATTACTCAGCTAACTGAATTGTTTCATCCTACTGATTTATAATAAATGAAAACATTCATAGGGTGATCATTCTTATAATGGATTAATGGATAAAGTTACTAAAAGCTTGATTCATTTTTTCAGTAAATTATTACAATCATAAAAATTGTTTTATTGGTAACGTTTTAAACTTCACAATTATTTTGTGTTAATTAAGACCTAAATCTAAATAATATAAAATAATACAATTTAAATGAAAACAACTAAACAAAAAAAAAAAAAAATTAATAAAAAAATGACTCATAACTATTCAAAGAAAATCATAACGGAAAACAAAAAAGTACTTTACAAATCTGAATGAAATGAAAGCCTTTTATAATGAACAGAAAATCTATTAAAGCAGTTCAGATATAAAATTTTAAACTTTTCAATTATTTTTGGTTAATTTATAGCTAAGTCTGAATAATATAAAATCATACAATTTAAATGACAAAAATTTAACAAAAACAAATTTAAATTTAAAAAATCACATCAGAAAACAAAAGAGCACTTTCACAAGTGTAAATACAAATCACAAAAAAACATACACGAATTTAAAACAGATTTAATTCGGTATATTAATTAAACTCACAAAAATATCACGCTCAACAACAGTACCAAATTTTGTACAAAATATGAATATAGTTATTAAAACTTTGCGAGGAAAAGTCTGTAGTTAGGTACATAGAAATTAGGCAAAGAAGGGAGAATTGGGACAGGAGTGAAACAGGTGACGGGTGAATTATACAATAAGAGAGTTGCTAAAACGTAAACAGATGATTAACTCAAATGGCTGACTGGATGGGTGGAGTGGTGGGGCAAATAGAACGGATGATTCATCCAACCGACTGGGACAATAGCAACCGAATGAATCGGTCGTACGGCGTCAACCGAATGAATCGTTTGTTTTCATCCGATTGTTCCCATCACTAGATAAAAGCTTTTATCTGTGCTTGAGGTGTTATTATTGGTTTAGAAAAGTGTAAAAATATTTCCTTTTCCTCAAATGTAATTATTTTGTTGTTGAAAATGTCTTATACAGTGTGTTCTTTTAAAAACTGTTTTAACAATAGTTCAAAGATAAAAGGTCTAAAAATGTTTCGTCTTCCTCGTGATCGCAACCTGACCCAAGTTTGGATTAATCTTACAGGTAAGTTTATTATTATTATTTATTAACATATTAAAACAGTGTTAAGAATCGCTATTTTTATGTCCTTTTTATTCTAAAGCACAGATAAAAGAACTAATACTAGTTCTTTTATCTGTGCCTAAAGCCTATAAAGTATAAATTACTCTAAAAAACAGTACTTGTCTATTATTTCCACCTACAAAATTGTCAAGCTTTTGAATTAGATTGTTTTATTATTTGGCTTTTTAAGGTTTGCATATTTTAGTTACCTTTATGGCTATGCTACTTTGGCTTTTAAAGTTACAGTGTTATTTTTTTAATTGTCCACAATGTAATGATTAACAGTTTTACTTTCTTACTATATGGAGAAACTATAATGATCGTATAAAAATCAATTTTGAGTTTTTGGCGTAAATATCCGTTTTGAGGTCCACTTGAGCAAAAAAAAAGTATTTTTTACAAAACTATATCTGTATGCACGAACACTGAACCTATTGTTACCGAATTCGCACCAAACATATATTTTGGGTCAATACTTTCAAAACGGCGGCCGTTTATAACTTTTAATTTCAAATATCTCAAAAACCACTAAATTTACAAAAAAAAAAAAAATACAGAATACTAAAAAATTTTACATTTTTAATGAAAACAACACGTTCTTTTATTTTTCCCATAGCTTAAAGCATAACCGAGATATTGGCAAGAAAACGAAACATCTTAACCTTTCATCTTCATGTTTGTGTTAGATCTACACTCTTTGTATCATACAATTATTATATTTTTTTCTGTTTTTCTTAGAGGAAAATTTAAAAAACTGTTTTGTTTGTCATTAAAAACGTAAATTTTTTAGTATTCTGTATGTTATTGTATAGTTAGCGGTTTTTGAAATAATTTAAATTAAAAATTATAAACGGTCGCAGTTTTGAAAATATTCAAAAGAACGTTCTAATTTTTCGCACAGTGATAAATGGTGACACAACAAATAGGTATAAAAAGGTAGAGCTCATTATCCTTTCTACTTCCAAAAATATTAAGTATTTTGTAAAAAATACAGACAGACAGATGAATAAATAAGCACCATCGACCTATGTTTATATTGTGAAATATGTTTGTCTGAATCCCAAGAACATATCCACAAAAGGGGACCGTGTTGTTCTGGTACACCCTGTAAGAGTTAAAAGACCATTATATTATTTTGAATACTATTAATTCAATAATGACAGTTGTATTGTATTCTATGTGAAAAAGTTTGTGCCAGCTACTGTTACCATTTTATTTTTCCATGCAATTTTGATTTATATGGGTAATATGTGTTAAATAAACGAAAGCTATCTTATACGAATGCCGCAAAAATAGTGCTGTATTTACATTTTACAATGTCAACCAGTAAAATTTATGTACAGCTTCCCATCTTCATGTTTGTGTCAGATCTACACCCTTTGTATCATACAATATACAATTTTAGTTTTTTGCCAATATCTCAGTTATCCTTTGAGCTATGGGAAAAATAAAATAACCGTTTTTTTGACATTTAAAACGTAAATATTTTAGTATTCTGTTTTTGTTTGTTTGTAAAGTTAGCAGTTTTCGAAGTAATTGAAATTAAAAATTATAAACGGCCGCATTTTTGAAACGCATGGTTGGATATAATCCTTTATTTTTCTTAAAATAGCTCATTGTTAGGTTAAACTTCATGCCAAGTTTGAACTCAAATGGTTTAACTGTTCTCTAGATATAAACTATTTAGTAAAAGAAACAAAATGGCGGATTGTGACTAAACTAATCCGAATTCGAAAAAAGCTACTAAACATTTTTTTTATATTTCGATGAATAGTTATTTATTTATGGTATTTATATTTAACTGTAATAACGTTTTCTTTACAATTAATTAAGGATAAATTCCCCCGTCGGCCATATTGTACTGATCTTCCATAATCTCAAAGTTAACTAGAAATGGGATGTTATTTAACGTAACAGTATAAATAACAGTTTTATGTCTCGATAATAGTTTTAAAAAACTGCTTTCGAATATTGCTATCAGACTGTTATCGGACTGTTGTTGGTTTGTTTTTGTCGTACAACCTTTTACGAATGTTTCTTTACTTAGGCCTATTTTATTGCTTACGTCGGAGGGTGGGAATAGAAAAGAGCGGATGTCAAACTTAAAATATTTTTTTTGCAAACTTTCGTTTTTCCGCTATAGAAAAAAAGTAAGCACAATACAAAACCATTTTGGGGAATGACAACCCATAAATTATTTCTTTATAAGATCTTAATAGCGGGAAAACGAACTTAAAAGGCAAAGCCCTCACTCACTGATCATCACTAATATATATCATCACCGATCTTTATATAATAGCAAAAATATAAAGCCATTACAAAACAGTTTTTGGCAATGACAACTCTTAAATTAGTGCTTTTTAACTATAAACTAATTTTGTTTGGTAACCGTTCGAGATAGAAAAATATGTTAAATACATAAGTTGTAGATAATTTAATTCCACACTAAATTTTTTAAATTGGGCAATTTAATTAGTACATTTACAAAAATATTTTTAGGTAGTTCTATTAGATGAAATTAATTTTGATAAACTGTAAAATAGCTCATTAAAAACTTGATGCTACATTAATTTTGTAAAGAAGTCGCAAAACATTAGTTTATTAAAAAATTTTGTTTTGAATTTACTAAATTATTGGAATATAAATTATTTCAAAAGAGTTATGAGAATTTTAGTAATAACGTTTATTTTGTAATGTTTTATTTTTCGATATAACATTTATTTCAAGATTATTGAAAGATGTAGAAAGTAAAGAAGTTTATATAAACAAATGTATTGTTTAGACATGATAGTTCTTAACTAAATATATTTACATCAATTTAACAAAGTATTTAACTAATTTAATTTAAAAACGTTATCGCAAAAGAAGCCTTAAAGAAGCCTCAATGTTTTTCTTCCAGCCGAGATAAATGTCTTCAAATCAAGACACTGTTTAGACAATACAGATTCGGCTTGCTTGCAATCCGTGTTGGAATTTTATCAAGTTTGATAGCAAATCGTTTTCTATCTTTTCCTTACACTCCTTTTTTCAACTTTGTAATTTGGTTACAAAACAATTTTTGATTTAGTTAACTGTCATCATTCAAAAAAGGTTGATTTTAATATTTTAAAATATTTAAAAAAAAACTATGGTACATTCAAAATGGAAAATACATCTTTTAAATTAGAATTCGATATTTTTTTAGTATCTTGAAACATTAAATTGCCTTGACAACATAATCAGAACTCCACGCCAATGGGTATAATTTTGGAGGTAAAATTAGAAAAGGAAAGCAGTAAACCAATTTTAATGTAATGAGAGAAAATGTGGAAGTTACAAATTAAATCTAGTAATCCCTAAGATGATCTAGTTAGTAAACAGATAAGACAGGATGGTCCAGTGATTGGCAGTGTAGTCAATCTTCTTCGGCTATAAAAGCAATTTCAACAAATTTTTTTCCAACGCAAAGCTGTTAATTAGGCACATTTTTGCTGCCTCGTACATTGTTTTGAACAAATTGAGAGAGGGTAGTCATTTATTTCCCTGAAAATGTTTTTAAATTACCAATTTACCGTAATTCAATTAAACGTACATTTAACACAAAATCCTACAACTAAAACGTTAAAAAACTCAAATGCGTTTTACGACAATCTCGCCATCCTCAGTGATACACCAGCTAAAATATACGAACTGCAATTAACCTAACAGATTGCAGTTAACTTAATAACAGTCGTTTTCAACTTAATTAATTGATGGTTTGTGGAAGGTCAGGAACAAGTCAATAAAAAGGGGGGTGGGAATAGGTTAAATCTTTTTTTCTTTTAAAAAAAGGTTGATTTAAAAATATTAAGGGGGATTTAGGAGGGTTTCTACATTACATGTTTCCCCCATTTTAGGACCGTGCTTTAGTTACTTTATATGCAGATAGACGATTTTTTTGTTTTAGGAAATGCTGATCTTATTGGACAGTCTCCAAGTAAACTGTACAAAAATCGAAGAGTTTGTGAACATCACTTCCGCCAGCAAGACATACTGCCCAGCGGAAAGCTAATATTCCAAGCTGTGCCTCTTTGTTATGTACCTCCTGATGTTTCAGCTGGACCCTCCCAACCTCCTCCACCGGCAGTTATCAGTTCAAGCTTTAGTGCACCAGTAAGCCCCAGTCCATCAGTAAGCCCTAAGCGTCGACCACATCAACCTACCACCTCCACTCCTGCTGACCACACTTCGTCTACCAAAAGGTCACGTCTTGAACCGACATCTCCTTCACCAGTACTTTTACGACAGAACACCAGTCCAAGAAAATATAACCGATTCTCTGTTTTAACGCCACCAAAAATAGCACCTGAATTTTCGTCACCTGCGGTAACTACACCTTCGTCACTCTTTTGGATATCTAATGTTTCTCCAAGCCATAGCCAATCTAAAACAACTTTACAAAAAACCGTCAATAGAAACCTATTTTCCAAATCACCTGTACTACATTCTTCACAAAAACTTAAAGACATGTATAAAAAACTAGCAGTAAATAGATCTACCATTTCAAGACTGAAACGCTCATTATCAAAAACGAAAAAAGAGTTACAATTATCAAATTTAAATATACCTGTTAAAAGTAAAGAAGGATCTGTGTTGATGAAAATGCAGCTACACAAAATAAGAACACCGTGGAAAAAAGATGAAAAGTTGCTGGCCACATCCCTATATTTAAGATCACCTTCGTGCTACAAGTACCTATCAAAATTAATTATACTTCCCGGTGTATCAACCATAAAGTCTTGGACATCTTCAAAAGAATGTTTTAAACCAGGGTTCAATAATTTATTATTGCAACAAATTAAATGTAAAGCAACTAGTATGGAGAAGATGGAAAAGGCTTGCGTCTTAATGTTCGATGAGATGGCAGTAAAACAAGCCCTTGAGTACTGTGCCAATTTTGATTTTATTGAAGGATATGAAGACATTGGGCCTCTTGGACTTTAACCCCATATCAGCAAGCAGGCCTGTGTGTTTATGGTAAGGGGTTTATACTACCAATGGAAGCTGCCTGTTGGTTATGTTATAACCAGAAATGGACTAACTGGCAAGCAAACAAAATATCTTATTGAAGAATGCGTTGATCGCTTAGAAAAGACTGGCCTAATTGTCAAAGCTTTAGTTTGTGACCAGAACAGCACCAACAGGACAGCATTTACATCATTAGGCGTAACGGTAAACAAACCTTGGTTTGAGCACGAGGGAAAGAAAATCCATGCTCTGTATGACGTTCCTCATCTAATGAAATCAATTAGAAATAATCTTCTTAGCCATGATTTTTTATTTGAACTAAAGTAGTTTCCTATGGTGACATAAGAGAACTATACAGGATTGATTCTAGTAGTGGCTCAACCAGAGCAGCACCAAAACTAACTCCTGCCCACATAAAACGAAATAACTTTCAAAAGATGAATGTTGCCCTTGCCACACAGGTGCTGAGCCATACCACCTCATCAGCGCTGCGAACAGTTGTAGGGACGGGCCAGCTGCTAACCAACACCGCACTTTCAACTGCAGAATTTTTAAGTTTTATGAACTCTTTGTTTGACATACTTAACAGTAGGATTAAAATATCAAGAAACCCAGATAGTTGTGCTCTGAGTGCAGATAATTCGCACGCCATTAAATTACTTGAAAAGGCCATTGTCATTTTTACTAACCTCAAAAAACTTAATTGTAAATTTCCAACACCACCATGTTTTAAAGGAATGCCTTTAACAATTAATTCATTGTTATCATTGTTACGACAAGAGGAAGAACGCTATCTGCTAACATCCAGATTAAATCAAGATACTCTAGAAAACCTATTTTCAAGTATCAGGCAAAGGGGTGGATGGAATAAAAATCCAACAGTACGTGTGTTTAGGAGTTCACTTAGGCTTTACTGCTGGCAGTACCTAGTTGAACCACCCAAAACCACATCCTACGATCCGGACTTCGATCAAGTTCTGGATATAGATGTCTCAGCCAGCGGTGTTACTGTGCACGATGAAGAACTTAAACCTACACCTGGTGAAGAAGAAGATTTTGATAGAGAAATCGAAGATGATGATCCTTTTCAAGATGATCCTTTGACACCTGAACCAGTAAATTTAGAAACTTGTTCCCAACAATATTACGCTGGATATTTAGCGCTTATGTGCAATAAAAAGTTCAAGTGTGGAAAATGCCAACTTCGACATTGCGAGCTTAACTCCGAACTCAAGAATGCTTCAGAACTGTTAATCTTGAACAAAACATTTCAAAACATAAACATGGAATGTTTTGTTGGCTTAAAAGCCCCTACCCCAATGTTGATGAGCATTGTCGCTGCTGCTCTAAATGTTTACAAAAGGAATTTCACAAAAATTGCCCATAAACCAAGGATTGTAGAAAGATTAATGAAGTGGACAAAACAACGTTTACCGATCTATTTTGGCCCTTCAATGAATCAATGTGAAGAGCATGAGAATTATTTATTACAAACTTTGTTTAGAGTGCTTTTGTACAAACAATGTAAATGGGTTACGGCATCATTAAAAACAGCATCTTTGGAAAAATGCGTATTCTGCAAAATGTATAACGCTGTCACCACTACTGTTATGAATCACAACGCTACACTTGAATTTTTCCATTTTTCAAAAGTTTGTTTAAGAATATCTTAACTTTTTCATTACATAACTATTTTCTTGATTATTTTGTTACTTGTATTAGTATTTTCAATTATTATTATTTTTATAATAATGACTTCCCTTTGTGTTTAATTTTGTAATTAGCAATGACTCATATAATTTGCTTTTCTTACATTAATTTGTTTAAGAAATATTTTTGTTGTCACTAAATGTGTACTATAATAGTTGTTAACTCTTATTTAAATTATATTATGGTTTGCACCATTTCTGATATTAATAAATTTTCTTTTAAAAGGCAGTTATGAAACAGTAATAATTTAAAATTGTTACAAGGATACATTTTTTTAATGTATTGTAAATACTGTACTATTGATGTTCGTGCAGATGAGTTTCATAGTGAAAAAATGTTACGTTAGCTTTATGATGGAGGCCACTTTTCAACATTTTCAACAAAAGTCTTTACATTTTGTATAGGAGTCATGCCAATTTTGTAAACTATTATTTTAAAATGTTTTATTAGTACTAATTTTTAAAACGTTTAAATGTTTTTTACTGATTTTAAAATATTGAAATGATTTTTTACTGATTTTTAAAATGTTTAATATTAAATTTTTTTAAATGTTTATATTTTTTTAAATAATTTGTAAAATGTTGAAATGTTTTTTTACTAATTTTTTTAAAATGGTGAAATGTCTTTAGTAATTTCTGCAAATTATGTAACACATTATAGCCTACATTCGTTCTAAAACTCATATTAAAAGAAAAAACGAAAGAACTCATATTCAACAAAGTTTATTTATTTAAAAAATAACGTTTTACAATCATTTTGAATAATTTTTGAGCCATAACAAACTTTATTTCTGTCGATATAGGGCCTAATTATAGGTACTTTGAGTAATTAAGCATTTTAAAACATTTAGGCTTAGCTTTGCCAATTTTGTTTCAAATTAATAATTTTTTTAGACTAGAATAATGATTCTAATAAAATTAAATAAATAAAAAATCTACATTTCTAGGATAAAAATACAAAATACCCTAAATGTTCTATTTTCGACTTGATTTTTATCAATTAACTTTAATGCAGTTTTATTAGCACAATTTGCATCAAGTGTGACAACTAGACCTGTATAGTAATTTGTTGTGATTAATTGTAACATATTATCTCTGAATTTAGATAGCCTATTAGTCCAGTCACTACAGCTAAAAAGCTCAATATTTTTTCACCGCTTGTGATTTTTTGGATTCAAGTAGTTAAAGGTATGTGCTACAAAATAAAAAAAAAGTTTGCAGAAATTCCGGCACTGAATTTCGGAATACCTGGCGTTTTTGGTACATAATAATAGTTTTTAGCCAATATCTCCTAAAATATTAATTTTATCGAAAAAATATAAGTTAATAAAATTAAAGAACGTAACATTCTCTAAAAAAATGTATTCTATACATTTTTTATTAATATCAATGGTTTTTTAGAAAAACGCAATTATATATATGTAAAAAAAATGTTACGCGCAGCGGTCTCCGCTGCGGAAACAGGGCGTTTTATTAAAAGCTGTAACATTAAAATATTAATCACAAACGCAAAAATTGTCGGAGATGAAAAAAAATTGCTTAATGAAGCTAATAAAATGTATTATTATTATTTTCAAATAATTCTTCCATCCTTACACAGTTTTTATAGCCGTAAAATGTGAATAATCTTTTTAGTTTTTCTGTTAACGTTTCAATGTGTAATTTGTGTATTAAAGTACTTTAGTCTTTATACTTTAAGGCATTAGATATATTATTAATTTTAGTACAACTTTTAGTATTAAATATAATGTTTTCGATAAATAAAAAAAGTTGATAAATTCAGCTTGACTCATTCAATTAGCTTATTCCCCAGAATTTGAACGAAATTAGCCAGACTAGAATTTTAAAATGGTACTGTATGTTATATTTCACTTCACAAAATTATGAGTAACACAACCAACAACTCGAATGAAATATTTTAACATTTTAAAACGTTTAGGCCTTGCTTTGCCAATTTCGTTTCAAATTAATAATTTTTTTAGACTAGAATAATGTTTCTAATAAGATCAAATAAATAATACATCTACATTTCTAGGATAAAAATGCAAAAATAACAAAACCATGAATTTTTATCAGTAGGCTATTCTAGAATAAAGTAATACTTTTTTTACAGACTAAAGTCCAGTTTGTAGCTAAATCTTCCATTTTCGACTTGATTTTTTCAACTAACTTTAAGGGTATGCTGTAGTGGCGGCCATCTTTGATTTTTATCCCATACGAGCAATTTCAAACCATTTATTTCGGTTATTTTTTATCATAAAATTGTTTGCAAGGTCTCATTTTAATCACAATTACAATACGCATCCGTTGACCAATAAACTCCAAACAAAATCATTTAAAAACGGCTCTAACAACATTTGCTTATTTGTAGCAATTATTGCTTATTGTAGACTTTTGTCATTCAAAACGATACATTTAGTGTGCCGTCTTATGGGAACGAAGTTGGAAACCCCATTGGTTTTACACTTTTGGTCGTAACTGCGTCCTGCGATGAAATACGCACGGTGAAATGTTTAGTTTAAGTGCAGTGGAAGTAAGAGAGGGGATAGACTCGACATTGTCACCTAGCCGAAGGGAGTGATCTAGCATAGCGCTACTAGGCGAGCAATCTAGTGAGTAAAATGTGAACAATCCCCTCTTTCCCCCCTAACCTCTCGCCCGCAACCACTTATCTAATGCAGTTAGACATCTGTAGTAATTCTTTTATCTGTGGCTGAACATATGTAAATTAATCATAGCTACTTAAGTACCTAATTTAAAAAATTATAAAACCTTTTTTACCTTACAATTTATAAAATTGTCCAAAGCTTGGCTCGGTTTTCATTGTACGTCCCTCCTCTCTCTCTCTCTCTCTCTCTCTCTCTCTCTCCTTGCTGTTCATATCCAGAGCGGAGTGCCGTCCCCGAAGCAGCCAAGATTCCACGTACTTTGAAAGTCAGTGGTGGGCCATTCAACTTCAGGAAAAGTAGTAAAGAGACAGTTTTTGTTGACAAAGACGCTCTGAAACTAGTTATGATACGGTTCATTTGTGAAACCCTCAATCACATACACTTGACGACACCGGAATTGTCTTGATTTCAGTTGTTAACAGAAGCAAATTTTTGGGATACTTTGTTTTATTTTCACAATTTCCACCAGTGTTCACAATTGTTAAAAACATACTCACGAAATGCTTTAAGTGCTCTCGTTTGTTCAACAGAAAGTGAACTGGAAGCGACTCAACATCGTTATCCCCAAAAGTATTGTTTTTAATGTCTTTGGGCAAAGTGCTTGCGTCACTAAGTAAAACTAGTTTTACAACGCTTCAACCGACGCAATAGTCCATCGTTCCAATTCTTTAAATATTACGTTTTATATTTCCCTCTCCCAAACCGGCGGTATTTCAGAGATACCGGTTCGGCGACCATCACAAATCAAGCACTGCCTGTTCGAAAAGACTGTAGCTACACATCCCATAACTATAATTTATAGTACCTACATAAAATAAAGAGTCTGATTAAATTTTTTTTAGATAATTTGTACCAAACTTAAAAAAGATATTTTTAGTTTACCTGGTGTGATTTGTATGCTAGTTATACATGTTTTATACAAAAATATGCTTAGGTCTACTTATGTTTGAGTAGGAAACTTTTCTTTTTTTGTATGATCTAAGATTATTGTACAAAAAATTATTAGCAAGAAAAAAATAATGTTTTTTGTCCTATAGATTGACGGTTTTATTATATTTTGTTTGTATTAATTTTTCCAACCATAAAAGTCACTTAAATTCTCAAAAGAACTGCATGGACCAGAAAGTTTAGTGGTGGGAATATAATACGATGAATTGCTTACATAATTATAGCGTTGAATAGTTTTACGTTTTGATTCATTAAAACTAAACAGTACTCACATATTTATCTAACTTTTTCTTTAACAAAATCACTACATGAGCACACTAAGGAAATTATCCTGCACATTTGTTCAAAACAATTTATATGGTTCTATGTGTCTAATTTGTTTAAATTATTGTATTATTGTTGGATCCTAATGAAATTGGTTGTTAGTGCTTGTTTAACTGAAATGTTTAGAACTATTCTCGCATTGGGTTACCACATTACCATGGACAAACCTCCATCTCGTATCAAAACAGTCAGGCTGCCTAACGAACCGTTCATGCAGTCTAACGGTTACAAACCTGCACCACTGGACTTGGTGGCTATATCATTGACTCCTAAGATGGAAGAACTTGTGGATCAGCTCGCTGAAAATACCCATAATCTTTGGGCAAAAGAACGAATCCAACAGAACTGGACGTACGGTCTCAATGAGGTAGGAATGGAACAGAAGTGGATTGTAAAAATATTTAGAAAAAAAAACAGGTGTTTTATTTCAACACCATACAAATTTGTGTAAGGATTATCGACCTTAAAAGAATGATATGAAGTTATACAATTATTATCAGACAAAAATTAATACAATTATAAATTTAAAATAATAAATGGCATACATTCTGACCTTTCAGACCTAATTCAATGTTTCACGTAGAGTTCATTTTCATAGTTTGGTTAGGCCCTTTTACTAGAAGTACAATTTCTTCCAAAAATAGTTCTCCAAAATAGTTTAACGATATATGTTATTGTAAAAAGTCAGTTAGTGCCTTATTTCAAAGTTATGTTACTGTTAAATTAATTAATTAATAGAATATAAGTTTAGATTGGATGACACCTCTTTCAGCTTAGAATAAGTACAGTAAAACCCCGGTTAACCGAACTCGGGTAAACCAAAGCCCGGGTTATCCGAAAAGCTGAAAATCGGAAATCGAAAAATAATAGCCCTATTGTATGTACAATATTTAATTTTTGTTTTTTTAATCAAAATTAGAACCTTTTTCTACAACTTAAATATCTATTAGAAATTAAGTTGCGGCTTTAAAAAATATCAAACTTTGAATTCAGTTTTCTCAGAAATCGAAAAATGTTAGAAAACATCCTTTCCTTTGATTTCGGGCCGCCTATTTTCTCCCTCCTCAAAATTAAACTGTGAAATAATCAAACTTTATATTTCTTTTGACACGTTTATTTATGTGCACAGAGTAACTGAAACTTTATTTTTAACGTTTTTACACACAAAAAGTAGGTTGAAAATGTGGAAAGTGGGAATATGGAAGGTCCTGTCAAAGTCAGTAAAGGGGGTTTCCACTATAGCAACACTGCTAACTCTCCCATCCCTCCTAAGGAACAATTCGCACCGACATTGCTGACGCAAGCTATGCCCGCTTTTATTTTAAGCATATACCTGGGAAGCGATTTTTTGTAAACAAAGCCGATTTTTTGTTCTACCGATGCATGCGCACTTGCCTTTCTTTCTTGCTCTCCAGGCGCCAAGTTGACTTTCAAACCACTTGTTGTTTGTTTTGATGAAGTTACATAGCCTGGCAGTGCGAATTGTAGATAGTGCGTATCGCAGGCATACTTGTGACACATGCAATCCGTGTGATAGAGAAATATGATGGGACAAGTAAATTCCTATAATGTAGAAACAAAGAATGAAGGGTCTAATAACATAAGAGACGCAAGATCTAGTAATCAAAATTTAATGAATTGTATATACATATATGTAAATAAATCAAAGACGCAAAACAAATAAATTTTAATGGCTTAAATATGTTAAGATAAAAAATGCAGACTATAATATATAAAACTAAAAGCAGACTTAAATTTTAATAAGTAAGAAAATAAATTGGTAAACAAAAGTGTGTTATATACTTGTGTAAAAAAATTGAACATTGATAAAAAGGAACAGTGCATATTAAAATAGAGTTTTAGAACAGTATATATTAGAAGTCACATAATGAACAGTTACAATACATTTAAAAATAAATTATAAAGAGAACTATATCACATAACAAACGTATATAGTGAAAGAAAAGAACAGACTTGATATTGATGGCAGCGATAGTAAACGACGAAGAATTTCTGGTGGCTTTTTACCGCATCGTTTAGAGGGACTTGTCTTGCAAGATGTAAGGTATTGAGAATGTAGAGTTCTACAAAATGTTCTTTGAATAATGAGTTTGTCATAACTAAGCAGTAAAAGTTATGTTTTAAAGAGAAATATATTAGTAGTACAAAGTCTGTACTCTTCGACATGAAGATTCATCGAGTAGTTTTTGAGGATTGTAGTGATATAATTGTGTGAACGCATGGCCATGATTTGCAACGAGTACATTGTGGGTTGGTGAAGTGTATTGAATGAGAACAGTGTTATGTGAGATCTTCATAATAAACGCAAGTATTAAAACCTCGGTATATTTTGTACTTTAAAAAAAAAATCTTTTATAAACTTTAATAATAATATACAATAACTTTTCAGTCTGCTTTAAATTCAATTTTTTGAAACATTAAATTGCGTCTTATTTTCATAAAATTTTAAGTTGTATGTTGAAAATTATAAAGTAATGTTTTGTATTCGATGTAATTTGAATGGATTTTTCTCTTGTAAGAATATTTTGAACATGAGTGAGTAAAAGAGGTTAGTTATTCGTCACGGTGTTTTGAATTTCATTGGTTCCCACAATTGTCCATCTAGTAAGTACTTTAGGAGCTGCGAAGCACACCCCGGAGAATAAAATTAGAATAAAATGTTTTGTGTAAAATACAATATGCATGATTATTAGATGTGACGCATATTAGATTATTTTGAGGGAAAGGACGCTTGCCACGTATGGTGTAATCTTTTACAGTAAATTTTGCACTATGACGTAGGTTGGCGGGATTAAGCAATATAGTCGCAAATGACGTCATGTTGCGTAGATAGATTATATGTGAAGGATTGACAGATATTTTAAAAGTAAATGAAGAAAGTTTTTTGAGGTTAAGTGTTTGTTTTTGATTTTAAAGTAAAGTAGTTTAAGCAGAGAGTGTTTTTTTATTGAAATTAAATTATTCAGTGAAAGGTAAGCAAAAGATATTTCACATATAATCTTTTTATTAAATTGAACATTTTTTTTTTAATTTTTATTTGAAATTTCTTAACTTCATTTTTTTTAACAAGTTTATTTACAAATTATATAATGTTTTTTATAACGCCTAACGTTATATACTTTGTTAGGTGTGTTAAGGCCTCAAGTAAGGACACACACGTTTGGAGGGAGGATGCAAGAAACAAACAAAAATTACTGAGTTTTTTAAATGAGTAATTCATATCCTACAAACTATTAAGTACAATATCTATATATATATAATTTCGTAATCCGAATTTTGAGAGAAAGATTGTGTGAGCTTTGAAGGTCGTACAAAGCTGGGAAATGGCTCAAATTAAAGGTATTGACACGAAGGAGTGAGGAAAATATAGGTTTTTCTCAATTTACATCATTTATAGGGGTTTGAAGAACTTATAGTTACCAAAAATCTCCATAAGAAATACATTGCAATGGAACACAGCTGAGTATAATTTGTAAACAAACAAATATTTTAAAGAAATACATTGCAATGAAAAACAGCTGTGTACAAAAATCTCAATAAGAAATACAATGCAATTTTTGTTAATTGCAATGAAAAACAGCTGAGTATGGTTTGTAAACAAACAAATATTTTAAGTTTGTTGAAAGTTTGTTTCAATATAAATATTTGCATTTGCCCCTATAAGCCACTAGTACTGTTTATTGATGCACCATAATGTCCATAATCCTAAAAATGTAATTTTAACTTAAATAAAAAACATAAATGTAGCCCACAAAGAATTTTTGAATTTGTTTGACCTTCAAAACTGTAGTATTAGATGTTCATGGCTAAACTGGAAAAATTATTATCCGAAACGGCTTCTCCCCTTAAATTGGATTATTTCTGACTACACAAAATTGTTTTTGTTTGTAAAGATTTAAATTTAAGTGTTACATAAAGTCGAAACTATGGAAATAATAGTTTTATTGTTTTACTGATTCGAACAAATATATGGAATTAACTGCTGGTATTTTATCCTTGTTATAGGATCCAGATATGTTCCGAAGCCCTCATTTGGTGCCTTACAACAAAGTGGACGAAGCGATCAAGAAAGCTAACAGGTAACCATTACTTATAGAACTACAAATAAATGGGAAAGGTTGCTTAAGTAAATAACAGATATAAATTATGCTTCTCTTGTAAGACTGACTGTCTGATTCGTCATATTTTAAATGTGAAAAAGACAAAATTAAACTCCATACAGTAGAACGTCAATTATCCAAAACATGAGCCATCTGAACACAAATAAACTGGCAAGAACTAGCAAGACATTCAAAGAGCTTATGCTATAAACTATAGTTTTCCTGTTTGTATTCATTGGCTGATTTCACACTAGGCGACACGACACCGACTCGGCACCGACACGATATCGACCCGATACAGCAATAATACCGATATCGGCAGACGTCTTTCACATTCACCGACTCGACGCCGATACCGACACAACCAATAATTGTACAAGCTATCGTGTAGATTGACCCAAAAAATACATAGGACAAACAAGAATGTTCAAAAAAAGTTTAAGGAACATGATCCGTCTGCCAACAAATTACATAGCTAATAAAAAAAGTAAATGTGTGCTGTCATGGAACCCCCTTCAGAAACGAAGTTCATCACTCCTTTTCTTCAATTCTTTTACCAGCCTTAAAGGCAACATACTCACATAATTTTAATCTTTCAATTAATTGCCGTTTATTATTATATTGTTTTTTATACAAATATTATCTGTTTCCATACGTTTAATGTTATTATAATAAAGGTGTAGAATTAATTATAACATCAAAGCTAAGATGGTAAACACAGTTAAATGTCCATTAATTGTAAATACATTCAATAAACATAAATGTTGGTTCACTCTCTTTTCCTAACCTAAAATTATTGTGTGTTTGTTTAATTTATTTTACCTATCTTAACGGCAAAATACATACAATGATTTTAGGTTAGGCCTAGACTTAAAATTACTTTCTAGGCTTAACCTTGCATAAATACTGATAAAATTTATGGGGTTATAAAAATTATTTTCCGATATCTTTATTTGGTGAAAAATTGTTTGTTCATGTCTTCAGTAAAAAAACAAACATGGCTTACTTTCCACAAGTTCAATTAATGTCACAACTTCATATTTAAAATGAGACATATTTATTATTTATCCAACAGAAAAAAATATTTAACGAGGCCAAATTATTATTAATTGATTACCATAGCAACCAGTAAACAAACTGAGACGATATCGTACCAATAAAGAAGGGAGACCAGCAGCTCGCCGACATGTCGGCGCCTGTAACGACACGACACCGATATGTCGGTGAGTGTGAAAGCTACTCTTAAGTTTAAGTTAGTTTTCATGACCGACAACATCGTTCCGATATCGTGTCGTTGCCGAGTCGGTGTCGTGTCGGCAAGTGTGAAATCAGCCATTTAATCTAAGATTAGTTTAGTTTTAAGTTTGATTTCCTAAACTTTTTACTGTCTAAATTAGTTTGGATAGTTGACTTTCTACAGCATTGATAATTTTTATTTGAGTCTTTAGATTGATTTAATGTATTCTGTTTAGTGTTCAAATAAAATATCTATCTCCTGCTAGCAGTGAATACCACTGCATGTTACCTTTTCCAAGGACGGGTGTCGTACACAACTGCTGTAAACTGATCACACAGGCTACGTTGGCGTATACACCTTGTAAAACTTTAACGTTTGAGTACTATCATCGCTTTAATGTGGATGATATAATTCTTTTACCGACATGTACTGCAATCTATTGGCTTTAAAATTAACTATTTGCACTATTGATAACAGGCTGTTAACAGCAAGAAATAGAGAGGATAAAATTATGTTAAGAGCGTTCACGTTTACTAGGTTTTGTCGAAGTGTGTTGGTAAACACAGCCGATTCATCACAGCTGTGTGCTGGATTTTTTCTTTTTGATATGTGGGTAAATCTTAATTTGTGTAATGCTAGTGAAACAAGAGAAATTTTGCTAAACGGAAAGTCAGGAGATGAATGTGAAAGCCAATATTCTAGTGTTATAAATCAATTCCATCATCCATGGTGAGTTTCTCTATGTTTTGGTTTTTACCACAGAAAAATAAATTTTAGAATGGACTACAACACAAATGTTTTGACTTGTAAATATGTTTTTAGTAATAGTAAAAAATAAAGTAATTTGTTTAAATGTTTTTGATCAAAATTGTTTTTTTATATGATTAAAAAAAATTATATTTAAAAAAATTTATATGAATAAAAACAATTTTTATTCCTAGAGGTGTTATTTCTGAATATGTTATGATAAATAGACTCTTCAAAAATAGAGAACAAGTACAGCAACATCTACCTATAATTCTCTTTAATGTTAATAACTAACAATTACAAAAAATAAATTACCCTGATATTTTATTTTTTAAATCAAATATAATTTTCTTTATTAACAGGGATACTGCCAGCGAAACTGTAAGAACTCTTTTAGTCTACGGTTATAACTTGGAACCTCCAACTGGAGAGCAACACGAAGGTAAGCATATGCTGTCAGTCCATTTCTCAGACCTACTATACAGGGCCATTAGATTACATTTGTAGCCTGTTTCTAACAATAAAAGAATTATACTAAAAAATTAAAAAAGGATCTCTGCTGTAACAAATTTATGGAATAAATAAGCTCCTTTACAACGCCAGAACCTATTATTTGTAATCACTGTACTAGTTGGTCAGAGTTTTACAAATAAATGAGGTCATTACTGTCAGCTGTTCTCAGTGTCCACAATGATAATCCTGTTGTGTTTTATCAGCCCACAATCACTTAGGCATACAATAGGTATATCTTGTCAACTGTATAGACTTGGATTGACTGTAATTTTACAAAATTACTTTTAATTTCTTCATTTTTTCTTTCTTATTTATAGGAATTCAGAATGACTCAAAACTTTACAGGCAAAGCTAACATTACAAAAAGCATTAACTTGCTCTTTAGAATCTGAAAGGAGATAGCTTTAGAATCAGTGTCGATTCATGAACTTTTCCACTGAATATCTATGATATTAGCGGTTTTACTATGCACAGTGCATGATAATGTTGATTGTTTATAATCATTTTACTAACCTAATTTCATTGGTAAAGAAAAGAAAATTTTTAAACAGAAATTACCTTATTTACGAAAAATTATATAATTTTTATGACTTGAAACAAATTTATAGCATCTCCTAAATATTAATTTTCTTTTAAACTAGGTTTAGTAAAACTAAAAATAATTATATAATTTTAAATAATATTAAAAACAAAAGAAGTTCTAGGGGCTGAGATGGAAACATTTTTATTATTTATAGACAAATAATTAATGAAAATATTTTTGAAAAGGAGCAAGGATACTCTTTTATTTACCTTATTCTTAATAAGTGGTAAACAATATGACTTTATAAATCCAAGTATATAATTACTTAGGTTTTATAAATGATTTGTGTGTTTTCTATATTGTTGCAAAGACTGGCTTCTGTAGTAAAAATCCAATAGTGTAAACAAAGCTGACTCTGGCTGCACTGGTTGCAGCCCAAAGCTCCATCTACTCCTGTAGCCCTCACTACTATTACAGTATATAAGCTGTATAAGTTATTAGCTCAAGAAACAAAAAATGTTCACTAACAAAAGGAAAAAGTTCAACTTTAGGCCTGCGTAAAAATTTGTAAACATTTTTTGTAATTTTTTTCAAAATGTAAAAAGTTTTGTAATTTAGTTATAAATAGAACTGTATACAAATATTTATCAATTTCAAATTTCTTTTTTTGAAGACACCAATTTTGATGTTCCTGCTACAAGACTGGTAACAAAACTAGGCCTTAATAATAATAATTTATTAATATATGCTTCGCCCAAAAGTGAAATACTATAACAAAGTGTAGAGAATAAATCAAAGAATTGAACTGTATACTTGTAAATTATTGATTCATAAAAGTATTTGAATTAGCTTGACTTGAATCACAAAATGAGATCAAATAAATAAACCTCTCGCGCATGAATCCTATACGAGGTTCCGTGTGAAAAACCGTCGGAACTGCCACTTCGGAAGCGTGAGAAAGTCGAGTTTTGAGTTTCCCATTTGTCAGTATTTCTCAGCACTGTACAAACAAAACCGTTAGAGTAATTATGGTTTGCTTTACACCAAACGAAAGATTGAACTTTGGTCTAAAAATAGATATAAACATCAAGTCTATATAAATATTTTGAATTGTAAGAGATATCTCGAATTAAAAATGTGCTGTTTTATTGGTTGAAAACTGTCCAATTGCAAGAGTTTCATTCATTCATTCATATGTGGGCGGTCCAAACACCTAATGCACTTCAGCCTCATGGGCTTTTTGCGCTTCCACCTTAAAGGATGTGAAGACCCCTAGTTGTCCTTGTCAAGATCTATAAGCTCGATGAACCTAGAGATCCTTTTGACAATGTTCTCCTGGGGGATGTTTTGGCCTTTGGTCAGTTTCCCAAAGATTTCGTAACTTACCTGTTCAAGTCTCTCACACTCAAAAATCAGGTGTTCAACAGTTTCCTCCTGCAGACCACACTTTCTGCATTTAGGATCTCCGGTGAATATGCCCATCCTTAGCATATGTTTCCTAAAATGGCCGTGTCCTGTAATTAGGGCTACTACCTTCTTTATACTACACCTGCTCAATGTTAGGATGTCAGATGCAGTCTGCCTAGATGGACCTGAAAGTGAAAGCTTGCTCATCCTCAAACCTGTGATGCCCTTCCACCTTGTTCCATGTTCTAGTTTTGCCCATTCGGCTACAGCCTGCATGGCTGTTGCCTTTGCAATTCCACAGAACGGTTCAGGTCCTATGAATTCAGACGCTGACGCCCTGTTTGCCAGCTTGTCTGCACACTCGTTCCCATCTATTCCAACGTGCCCTGGAACCCAGCAGAGTGTGACTCTGTTGAGACCTGCTAGATGAATTATGGATTTGACGCATTCCCAGACCAGCTTAGACCTGAACTCAAATGAACTCAGAGCTTTCAAAGCCGCCTGGCTGTCTAAATAAATACAGATTTCTTTATTGATGTGTCCGAGTCTGATGTTCTCCCTTTCACATTCTAAAAAAGCAACTACCTCTGTTTGGAATACTGTTGGGTAGATCCTCATAGGAAGGACACATTCCTGCCCTGAATCCCCACCACATACATATTCCTGCTCCAGACTTACCTTTAGTTTTTGAGCCGTCAGTATACCATTCAAGCTCGAACTTCGGGAGGGGTCTCTTCCCATCCAACCATTCCTCTCGACTGGGTATTACCACTCTGAATGGCTTTTGGAAGGAGTATTGTACTTTCATGTGGTCTGAGATCATGTCCAATGTCCTGTCTCTAGCAACCAATGTTTTTATTCTAGAATGTCCCAGATTCCTTGGGTTACGTATCCAGAGTTCTTCACATTGAAGGCGATGCGCACTCTTTCTAGCTACTACCTTTACAAAGAGGTCCAGCGGAAGAATGTTGAGACAACAGTCCAGAGTCGCTCCGGGGGTGCTACTGATAGCTCCTGTGATAGCCAGACAGGCCAGACGTTGAATCCTCGCCAGCCCTGCCACCACACCCTGTACCTCTGTTCTAGTCCACCACACAATGGCGCCATACGTCATGGCGGGTCTCACCACAGAGATATAAAGCCAATGCATGAGCTTAGGCTTCAATCCCCATGTCCGCCCCACCATACGTCCGCTCGCCATCAGTGTTCACTTACCTTTATCAATCACTCGATTGAGTTGCGAATTGAAGTTCAGCCTCTGGTCTAAGATTACACCCAGATACTTAACCTCCGTTGCTATAGCAATCCCACTTCCTCGAAGGATTAGAGGCCCAAAGCTCTCTAGTTTCCTTCTCCTGGTGAATGGGATTACCTGAGTCTTCTTTGGATTGACACTTAGTCCTGTCTCACCGCACCACTTCTCCACAGTTCCAAGCGCCATTCCCAGTATTTCTGCTACAGTAGGTACAAGCTTACCTACAACAAGTATGACAACATCTTCCGCATAGGCTTGCGCATACACTCCTGTGTTGTTGAGTTTTATGAGAAGGTCATCGATAACGAGATTCCAGAGAAGAGGGGAGAGAACTCCTCCCTGAGGACAGCCTCGGCTTACACTTACCTTCACAGTTTCACCATACAGAGAGGACTCCACGACTCTGCCCCGGAGCATGGCACCAATCCACCTGCAAACCAGGTCCTCTACCCCACGCCCCCTGGCAGCGCCGATCATCGACTCCGTAGTGGTATTGTCAAAAGCCCCCTCAATGTCTAGGAAAGCACCAAATGCTACCTCCTTGCACTCAATGGCTCCTTCTATTCTGCTCACAAGGTGATGCAGTGCAGATTCACAGGACTTACCTGGGATATAAGCATGCTGGTTGGCATGCAATGGGCGTTCTACAAGTGTCCCATCACATATGTGTATATGTATTATTTTCTCCAATACTTTCAGCAGGACAGATGTTAGGCTTATAGGCCGAAACGACTTAGGGTCGGTGTAACTTACCTTTCCTGGTTTCGGTATGAACACAACCCTGGTCATCCTCCAGGATCGTGGAATATAACCAGTAGCTAAGCTCGCCCTGTACAACTTACAGAGCAATGTTACCAAGTTATTTACATTTTTCTGGAGACAGACGAGTCTGATCCCGTCTCCTCCAGGAGATTTGAACGGATCAAATGTACCTATAGCCCATTTAATTTGTTCATGTGTCACTGTCCGACTGGCTAGCTTCCAGTCGTAAGTTTTATCAGCGGGTCCAGCACAATTATTTTGTAAAAGTGCCCCCCCACTACCATCCACTATTGTACACCCTGGAAAGTGTGCTCCAAGGAGTTCCCCCATTGCAAGGGTTTACAGAAACATTTATATTTTCGAAACTATAAGAGTGACGTCTGATTGGAAGGCAGTTTTAGAAAACTCAAATCTTGACGAATCGAAAGGTATCTTTATACTGTTGTCAAAATATTTCTGTCGAGCGATATTGAGCTTTAGAGAAGTGACAAAGTTGAGTAATTTAATTGTGTTTTATTTGCTACAGTGAAAAATATGTTTTAAAACTCTTTTTGAGTGGAAATATCCAAATTGGTCCATATAAATTTTAATTTATAAGAAAATTTTAAAATTTATTTACTCATGTGGGTTTATTTATTTGTAAGTTTGTGTTACCCATTTTAGATTCTAAGGTCCATCATTACTAGATAAGAAGTCAAGAAAAACACTTGAACCTATCACATAACAATTTGTGCATAGTAATATATACATCTGTTGTGTAGTAAAATGTCACTTGATTTTTTTTTTTTTTTTTTTTTGCCTTACTGGACTGGATATATTTACAATATTTACATAAATACCTTACTTCCTTGTACTGCTCGCAGTCCTGTTTTGATCACTTTCTATACGGTGACGTACGTTTCGCCTATTTTTTCACCCATTTTCAAACAGTTTATAACAAATTTAAAAAAATGATTTGCATTTGTTTAATGCGCGTCAAAAACTATAAATATACATACACACTCCACAAATATTATCACAAAAACACAAACACACGTAATTAGGCATGAATATGCCGATGTATATTCAGGATCAAAACAGGACTGCGAGCAGTACAAGGAAGTAAGGTATTTATGTAAAATGTCACTCATGAGAGTTACAGTGCTGTACATTATGTTTCCTGATTATACTTTAGATCCTGTATTAACTATTTCCAAAAATGAAAAACACAGAAAACTATCAATGACAAAGTCGTCATCCTCAGTGGCATTTGAGCTACGACTAAATTGTATTTATTTTATAACTGTATTAACTAATTGATTTAATTTCAGCTCTTCTAGCCGAAGCAAGTCGTGCTCGACAAATGTTATTCCGAACGTACAGAGCTGAAAAAAATTATGCAGTCACTAGCGGAAAATGGTAAGAGTTTTATTGATTGTTAGATCAAGTTATGTTCCATTGGAAAATTTACTAAAATTATTTAAATCTACAGTTGTTTTAGTTTGTTAATCATTTTACATTAAAATTCATATTAACAGATTGAAAGAAAAACTTTGCAGAACATACTTTATTTATTTATATATTCATGGACCTCACCAATATACTACTCAAAATAATAAAAGAACACACATATACAAATTCTTAAGATTAAACATTTTATTAATAGTTTTATGAACAATTATAATTTTACATCAACAGCTTTAAATTAATTAATTTTTAAATCACAACTAAAGTGCCTCACCTACACATCAAAAACTCAGATACAGAGTAGAACCCCTTACAAATAAGGTACTCCTGCAATTTTTGTTTCAAGCTTTTTTTAAAGTTTCCATTTTAATGTGGTCAGGAGTATTGTTAAAAAATATTCCAGCATTCAATAAAGGATCCCTCGCAGCCACCCTAAGATGTACTGGAGTCACATGAAAGTCATCTCTTGCTCTAGTATTATAACCATGGATTTCTCTATTTTCTGAGAAACAAAACTTTTCTGAAAAAAACCAATAAAACAGTTTCCAGCAAATAAATCGAAGGGAAAGTAAGTATTTGATTAATTCTAAAAAAATCCCTACATGAGCTAGTTCTTTTCAAATTAAAAATAATCTTCATTGCTTTTTTTTTACTTTAAAAACTCTGTTAGAAGCAGTTGATTGTCCTACCCACACAACTACTCCATACTTAAGTAATAGAAAAAGGTGGTTGAATAACCAAGACTTATGATCCAAGCGGCCAGTTTATCATTTTGGTCACCACATCATCATAAACGCAAATGTCTAACGTAGAAATAAGAGATACAAATAGTAATACAGTTTACTTAATGATTTCAAAAAGGCCTACTCAATAAAAACTACCAAAAGCTTATCTTAACAAATATAATATTTGTACTTATCTTAATTTTATTCCACAGGTACTTTGAGTTTGAAATTTTAACAGCAGGCCCTATGAAAGTAGGTTGGGCCAGGGCTGATTGTGCTCCAGGTTTTCAGCTGGGTGGTGACGAGTGTTCATGGGCCTACGACGGGTTTAACGTAAGTAAACTAACAAAATATCATGTATTAATTGATAGAACAAAGTAATCATAGCATGGAACTCTGTACTCTTCTGCATTAATGATCTGTGGGTCGAATGTGACAGTGATCAGGAAAACATTTGCTAGCTATACAAAATGATAGCATAGTCTAATATTTATTTGAGCAAAACTGGTTTCATTACACATTTAAATCTAAAAACATTGAGCACTCTTACATATGTTTGTGCGTCAAAGTAACACAATTAAAGGAAATGATCAGTAAATTACCTTTACTTACTTGAATAAATAGGTAAAGATATATGACCTCCTTACTTTAGAGAACCTAACTTGGACTTTTTCATTATGGTGTTGATTGAAACCGGGATTTTTTTCATTATCAAACGTTTTAACTTCCCTATTCTTATTGAAAACACTGCAGTCCATATGGATTAACCATTCTGCAATTTCTGATCAGTAAAATTGGCGATGTGACAGGTATCCTCCACTTTATATAATAACTTTGTTTTTTGTAAATTAATGTTTATTTCTATAAATTATTATGAACAGTTTGCAATAAAAAAGATTTGACTTTTCCTGAAAAATTGAGCCTGAATAAAGTTCAAGGAGAATTGGTCTGTACACTTTATATTGTAGAAATATAAATATTTGTTATACCGTCTGCAAATATCTCTATCGAGTCTTGCTGTCAAGGAGAATTGCTCTGTACACTTTATAGAAATAGAAATATTTGTTATACTGCCTGCAAATATCTCCAGCAAGTCTTGCCGTCCCTTGTTTTGCAAGCAACAGCATCTTCCCTATGAAATTTGTTGTAATGATATTGAATTTTAAAAACTCAATCATAGGCTTTTTTACAAGAAGTTTTAGAACCTTTAAGAAGTTTTGATGGAATCTTTAAGAACAAATATTTCAATGAACTTGAACAGTGTTATTTTGTACAAATGAAGCTGGTTATAATATAGTATTTCTGTTGTACACCTTTGTAGTTTGTACCGATTTATTTGTGTCGTAAAAATGTTTAACCAGTATGTATTGTTTACAGATTTTATTTAGCATTAAGAAACGGTAGTATATTTTAGATCATTTATAACTCTATTTAATTATTTATATCTATAGTTGAACTTACCCAATACTTTGACTAATCGTAACAATCAAATCCTCTTTTAATTTAATGTTTGTTTTACAATAAAAAAAATAAGTTAAATTTGGGTCAGGTTCTCAAGACACACTTGGGCGGGAGCGATTCGTTCGGCCGACGATATCAAGTCGGTGATATCGTCGGTTGTTTCCTTGACTTGTTTGATAGAACGATCAGTGAGTACAAATGAGAGTGCTCTAGCACACATGTTTGCAGTTATTTTTGCATTTTGATTTTTCACCTCCCCTTCCATTCATTTCTCATTCTATTCATTTGTGTTTTTTTTTAAGCATCATAATATTAAAAACAATACGAAAATTGTATAGTAAATTGATGAAAGACTATACACGTATAAATATATATATTTTTTTTAAATAAACATTACAATAAAAATAGATTTTATTGTAATACTATTTTTGTTTTGACTAAAGCACTCTAAACAATTTTCTGCCATAGGTTACAAACATTTGATATTATATGAGCATATTAAAAAGTTAAATATGAATTTATCGAATTAAATTTTTTTTAAATATACACAAATTTTGCGGCAACTTAAAACATTTTTTTTTTTACATTTCCCTGAATAAAAAACTTCAAGTTAGGTATATTTGTCAAAATCTATTGTCATATTTGTATGTGGATATTAGTAGAGAGAAACAATAATAGATTAGAATTTGTAATTTAAGGCAAAGATTTTGTTCTCAATAAATAATGTGTTGTAATAATTAATTATATACGGTTTGCTAATATTATGTTATTAAATAAACTTAGCAAATAATTAGGGTATTATTTAAAATATGTGAATGAAGTATTGTCTATAAAATAGTGGCTATACAAAAACTCGGAGTTGTTAAAGTGGTTGGTTAGACCTTTGGTGTTCTTGTAATAGTTTCTCATTCATATTCCAGACAAAATTACTAGAAGCATAATATTGAATTAAAAATTATGTTTTTAAACTTTTAAAAGTAGTTCAAATTATTAAAAATATAAATACATATATTTAATACAGTAAACTCTCCAAAGGGCTGGGTATTTTATACTTTATGTTTAACATCCTTCTCATTTGTATATCTGTTTATATAGACAGTGAAATGCTACAAAAATCACAATGTTCAGTATCAAAGTTGAACCTCAAAGCAAAAATTTTCTGAGTTCTGAAAATACAAAAATTGTACTATCAAATTAATTTCCTAGATTTCATCAAAATTTCAATTGTTAATTGCCATTTCAAAATAGCGCTGGTTATTTAAATTTTATGTTCATACGGTAGAACCCCTCTTAACCGGCCTCGGAGCAACCGGCCCTCGGATTAACCGGCCTAACCCATCGAACAAGTTTTTTTTTCTCTCACAGATTATATTATTGTAACCGGCCGAAATCTCAAACATTGATTGTTTGACGGGCATTTCTGGAAAATAAAGCCAAGTGACGCATTGTGTGTGTTGTGTTAGTGTTGTGGCAGGCAGAACGGGGGAGGAGGAGCGTGATTTTGATTCCTCTCTTGCTTCCACGGCAACTGTATTTTTTCTTAGAATCGATTGACAGAGCAGCATCCTCTATTTATTTTTCTTCGTCTGTTGTTTTGTCAGAACCTTTACTGAATTTTGTGGCAGCAAAATATGTAATATTTGTAACATATCGAGTAATATCAAAGATTCGACAGCATTAGACGTGGTGAACGTACAAACATGGAGAGACTTGGCTTTAAAAAAAATCTTTAAAAGTTAAAGAACAGAAAAAAAACAGATTTTTTAAACAATGATACAGTACATGTATATGTAAATTCAGTTTTCAAAGTTTATGTAAGTTTAAGATGTTTAATTTGTTGGTGTTTGTTTATGTATGTATGTAAATACAATAAAATGAGTTGCAATAACATCTTATTTGCTTGTTCATTTACGAATAAACTCCTCCCGACCAGACCGGTTAAGAGGGGTTCTACTGTATTCAAAAAACGGAACGAAGCAGATCCTGATCCGGGGCTAGAGGCTGGGGAAGAAACAAATTGGTACATGCCTTATTCAGCGCCTGTGCGAATAGACCAATTTCACAATTATTTGGTTGACACCCTAAAACATATTACAGTAGAGCGTCGATAATCTGAACGTCAATAATCCGAAACGTCAAAAATCCGAACATGTTCTGAGGCAGCCCCTGCAAAAATTTCGTTTTCGCAAATTCCTATTATTGCGTCGTTAAAAATTTCACAAATCTTCATCGCAGTTTGATATTATTATCTATTTTTAAACACTTCTTAATACCTGCTCTCATACGCCCTCACAACAGACTGGCTGTCAGTATTTTCACTGTCACGTTAATAAACTGCTTTAGCGCTAGAAGTAAACATACAGAAAGTTCATTCATTTCTCTTTGTGTAATCATTATAACAGTGTGTCGTACATACAGTATTTTTTTATTTTTCGTTTGTGTTAATTATAATGTACAAGTGAACTTTTAATTATTTGCTGTAATTGAGAGTTACAAGTGTAATCATGTTGGCCCTACTGTGTACGTGCAGGTTTTCTAAATCATAATATGTAAGTAGTCTTACATACTGTATAGTAATTACATTACTGCTTGTACTGTTTAACCACTTTTATCGATTAAAGAGCATATATTTTAGCCTAAATGGCATTTTCTTGGTTGTTTTCAAAAATCCGAACAAATTGATAATCCGAATCCTCCTCGGTCCCAATTAGTTTGGATTTTCGACGCTCTAAAACATATTATCTTAGTTGTGGAAATTCGCTCAACTAACACGAGCAGTTCAGTCGTGTAATCGAATTATTTTACTGATTTAACGATTTCTTAGAGCAAACTTAATGTGAGAAAAACATTTCAAAACGTGTAACGTAAAGTTACAAATAAGTCGCAAAACAATTCACTATAATTTATCAACCAAATTACTTCATTGATCGGTAAAATGTTTAAATAGTTGAATTTGAGAGACTGATATAAACCATAATATTAACACATTTCATTCCATCGTGCTACTATTTTAGTTGATAATTTTAGTTACACTTGTGTAAAATTGGCTGTGTTTTGTCATAATTATACCGTACAGTGTGTATAGTTTAAGGTTTGTTGTCTAGAGTTCATTAGTTATCAATTGTTATTTTGTTATTTAGATGCGTTGTTTACTTTACTTAGTTTAACTCCCGTATTCACTATAAGATCCCACTCCCGAGTATAAGGAGAGTTTACTGTATAAAATTATCTTTTTTTGTCAAAAAGTAAAACATGGTTAAAACTGAAATGTAATCCTAACCATTTAATCTTCATGAAATTAAACTTTATCACTCTTCTCATAATGTGTTTTCGACTAAATACAATGATCAATAACCAAACTTCTAATTGTTTTAATAATGCCATTTTGTTAACCGACTTAAATTAATATAAAAATAATGATATAAGAATGGGAATGGTTTGTGGATTGTCAATATTGTTTTGATTTCAAAGGAAGAGAAGGTTTACCTAGGCACGGCCGAATCGTTTGGCCGCCAATGGCAAGTGGGCGATGTAGTCGGAGTCTTTCTTGACCTTATGGACCACACAATCAGTAAGTCAACTAAACCACGGTACGACAATTGTATACAGACAAAATTATACATGTATCGTTAAGTTCTTAACCTCTAATATTATGCCTCGTATATGTTTAACATCACACTTTCTTCAGAATTTTAAAATTGTAAAAATATTAATGAGATTAACATGGGGTAGATTGGCATTTTTGTAATGATGGTTTCATCGGCTATAAAAAACAACAATTTAAATTTACAAAATTTAAAACAAAATGTTATCATTTTGTCAACAACCAATTTAACAGTTTCCCCCTCTACATTCCTCATCCAAATATACCAATAATTGCCAATAATGTTACAATGTTAGTTCATAAAAAATAAACCATATTTTTTAAAACCTCTGGAATTTCTGAATTGTTTTTATTTCTGTGTAGAGGCCTCTATTTATTATTGTCCTTCATTACTAACCTATTTCAGTTTTTATTTACAATTATCATTCATAAAGCAAAATTATAAATACCAATCAGGGTTATAAAATACTGGGTTTTTTATAAAATATCTATTTTGGAAAGTGTGACTTAAACATGTTTGGTATAAATTATATGATAATAATTTTTTGTAGTATAATAAAAAATTGCAATTTGCTTACAGGTAGTTGTGAAATAAAAATAAAGCAAAGGACAAGCATTTTTATACAGGACAGAAAAATGTTTGTACGTTTAATACTTTTACTAAGCAAATACTTCTCATTAATATCATAATTAACATGAAAAACAAACAACTATGGTGTTATTTCACATATTTCATCTCGGTATAAAAGCATTTTATTTGCTCAGAATGCTGTAATGACAAAACCAGATTTTGATTTTTGTAACACCTATTGATTTCTAAGTATAAATAACCTTTATAAAACAAAGCTATTTTGCCTTTAATGATTTAAACCGTTGGTCGATTAAATACTTTGCTAAATGATTGTATCGAAGAAATGAATACAAGTAGGTTAAATAATTACCGTAAATATAATTTAGGTTTCATTTTATGTTATAAATAAAAAAGTAATTAAATTACACCCAATTTCATTATCATGTCGGCATTATTTGTTTATCATCCATTCTTCATTCACTTGTGCATTCTAACTTATGTAGAACCTTAATCAGAGATTCATTTGCTATTTTTTTATGTCGGTAAGTAGCTATCTACGGTAAGTAGCTTAAGTGTTATTTTGTTATTTTTCTTTAACATTTTTTTACGCTTTTTTAATTTATTTTTATTTTTTGTCTAACATTTTTGCTACAGCTTATTTTTATGGGCTTTTTAGTTTTTGCAGAACTTTTTACTAACAACAAATAACTTTTTGATTTTTGTAATACTTTTCCTACAGTGTATAAACAGGATAATCAATGGAGGCGGTATAATGTATTCAATGTTAATTTTGATAGCACAATGTACATAAAAGCGTATCGGCGAACCAAATGTTATACCGTTTAAGCCTGTTATATGCTCGTTTTAGTAATGTATAAATTATTATAAGCTGTACGTTGTATTATTTTAAAGTGGCTTGTGTATCGCAATCTAGGCTTTCTTCAGCTCAGGATATCTGAGTGTGAAGATCCAAGTACAATCAATCAGACTACATTATGTAAAAGTGTATGCCTTAAATCTTAAAATGCGTAATAATTTACGGTTTTATAAGCAACTAACTGAAATAAATAAAATCCTTATCAAATTAAATAGCAACACTATACTAATAAAATAACATGTTTAAGTATGTTATATTCCTAGCCTTCATTGTATGTTAAACACACTCCCATTGCTTAAAAGTAAAGTGTTATATTCAAGTGGGAATATGCTTGAATTTAAAATGGGTATAAATTTGTCGATGAACAATTTGTAATTTTACAGGTGATGATGACCGCTCAGGTTTTTCACCATTACACACACAAATTTTACAATATTTTAAAAACTACAAATTTGCTGTTTTAAAGTATGTAAAAATTCTCTTTTTTGTTTTTAAAAAGTTACAGTTATAATATTTTATAACCAATTGTATAATTTATCTCTCTTTTCGAGATAAAAATATATTTTTTAATTGTAATTATTTGGTTAAGTACGTTTACCAATATTTTGTTGTTAATATTCCTCTTTTTGAATACCTTTGTACATTTTTCTAAGGTTTTTCTCTAAACGGAGAATTGCTGATGGATGCTCTCGGTGGGGAAACAACCTTTGCGGATGTGCAAGGAGAAGGGTTTGTACCTGCGTGCACACTAGGAATTGGACAAAAAGCTAGACTGACATATGGTCAAGATGTAAATGTGCTGAAATTTTTTACAACTTGTGGTCTGCAAGAAGGATATGAACCATTTTGTGTGTAAGTACATTGTAGCCCTTAGCAGTGGACGTGTTAAGCAAGCTGAATATCTTAGTCGGGGATCATTACATTATAGTAGAAAAAGTATCTTAAACATCTTGCAGTTTTAGATGATAATGGCATGTATAACTACATAAAGAGTATGGTTGGGAAAGCAGAATTGGTAAAAGTGAAGGCACTTGATAAATGTTAAATACACAGTTTTTGCATTTCCCAAAGTATACATTTGATAATATACGTATATTTACACTCATTTTTATAATATGGAAAAACAAATTTACTTTCGTTTGTAAATTCAGAAGTATACGTTAGTCTGTGAGTCAGTGTTATTTAAACAATACAATTTTGTTTAGTAGTAATGAAATTAATCTGCTATAACAAACAATCAGCTGATCTAAGCGTTTCAAACTAGCAGCTGAAGCGTGATGTAATCGTAACTTATGGACTCTTTAAACAACTACAGATTTAAAATATCAGATCAGTAAATTACTTCTGGAATAGGACAGTTTAACACATGGGGTTAGGTAGAAATATTTAAACTAATAAAAACTTTTATTCAACTCGACGACATGCGTCACTCTAGTTCCGAGTCTTGTAGAAGACTTACTAAGCGAGTTTTACGACGTCTTTCTGTGCTAGAGTTTACCTGAGAACTGAATCACCCATCACACAAAGTATTTTTTTATACGTTCTGACGAATGCTCAGTTCCTGTTTTGTTTTCAAAACATTCTTTTTTTCTTGTTTTTTAGAGTTTTTTTTGTATTTCAAAGTATGGCTATTGTTAACACTCAGTTAATTGTATTTATAATTTTACAAATGTTACTATAGAATAAAATCTATATAACCTAATAACAATGTTTTGCAGGAACATGAACCGTTCAGTTGCTTATTGGTACACAAAAGATCAACCTATCTTTGAGAACACGGAAGATTTCATCGATACTAAGATTGACGTTACTCGTATCCCTGCCGGCTCGGATACTCCTCCTTGTCTCAAGATAAGTCACAACACGTTTGAAACCATGGAGAAAGCGAACTGGGAATTTCTGAGACTTTCTTTGCCTGTTATCTGTCAGACAAGTTTTATTGAGTAAGTGTTGTTTTGTAAATATTTTAATATTACATTTTTTATTCATAATCTTAAATAATATACTATACTATAGAGGTAGACCAATTTATAATTGCTTAATTTATTTATAGAATCTAATGGGTTTAATATTTTTTTAATATAAATTTACAGAAAATTGTTATTTTGCTACCATTTTTAATCGGTTAAAAATATGGATGTGCAAATTTCACCGTTGGTTTTTTCTTGAAATTCTACATCGAAATGATGTCACATGACCACCTTCCTATTTGAAAAAAACAAAGTTACATTCAAGTTGGTGGATCCAAGATGGCGGATAAATTTTTGATATCTTAATAAAATAGTATTTTTACATAGAGTAGGTTCCTCAATCACCTTCAAATTTTCCTTATATAAGAAATATTAAGCCCCACCCAGACTTTTTTGACACCTTGTATAAGCTAGCGAATTGAAAAAAGAACAAACTTACATTTTTAAGATGGCAAACATCTGTTTATTTGCAAAGTTTTGTTTTTTTGTCATAAACTAGATGGGATATTTGTGCGTTACAAAGTTCACGTTGAGGTTTTTGTAAATATTTTATTTGAATCATCAAATCTAAATTGTGAAGACTTTAATGACAATTTCAACACAATTAGTTGGGTTATTGGGAAAAGGAAATATTGTATTTATTTTAAATTTTATGAAGTATAAACCGAATAACAGTTTAAAATTATGTCCAATCATATTATATTATGAATAATTAAATTATTAGTAATGAATCTTCTGTGGATTAAGCGTAAAATTAAAAATCAAATTTTATAATCTCTTCCACATTGTAGAATTATTTAAAATCTTAAAACTTAATAATCAGGTAAACTTATAAAATTAATATGTCATAATTTTAGTGTTATGTATTTCTGTCATAAATAATTAATTAACACATCATGTTTTTCATGTGTTAAAGGGAAGGAGAGAAAGTACGCAGATGGCAGGAAATCCGAATTAGGCAACACCGGTTGTTGGCTGAAGCTGATCAAACAACACCAGCACACATAGAGCAAATTATGAAGTCTGGCTTCTCTATGAGTGATATAAAAGGTGAAATTAGCTTTGATTTAACATTATAAATCATGGAACAATGTAATCTAACGAATTGATCTAAATGTCGGATTTAACTTTTCAGGTCTTCAGCGTGATTATTCTGAGGATGCAGTAGAAGCTGATGAAATGATGATGGCAAGAACAAATCCTTCACCACGGACCTTACAAAGGAAACCGACAAGGCCTCCTCGCAAAGGTTCTCTGTCACGCAATGAAGATATGCCACAGTTGAATGGGCCTTTAGATGAAAGTATGCATTACTTATAACTTATGATCTATATTGTATTGATAATAAAATACATTCTACATTTTCAGGCCAAAATAAACTGATATTGGATAGATTAATCTAACAACAATTAGTAGATATATATTTTTTATTCAATTCTATTCGTACAAGAATTTACTATCAACTAGACATTGTCTAACAAACTTGCTCAATTGCAATGGCCACTATTTAATTATAAAAATGCAGTGAATGCTTGATTTAACAGACTAATTGGGGGAGTGCTATGTCTGTTGTTATAAAAGTCCTTTGAATCGGAAAGCATTTAAGGTATGACATAAATAGGCTCCCTATCTAAGGAGAAGGCGGAAACAAATAAATGGTTTAGTATTTCACTAGTTTCTCAAGCTGCACAGCCAGATAGCCAAGGTAATTAACAATTCCAAGTAATGTCAAACCCAGTTCCTGTTCTCCAAAAGGTAGAAACAGATATTTCTGGATTATTCTCATTGGTATTTCTCTTCAGTTTATTACTGGTGTTATTTTTGTTTGTTTCATGGATTTTTGGAAAGAATAACATAGGCTAATTAAAACAACTCTGTTAAAAAAAAACTCTGTTATTTTCTCGCACTAAAAATAAATTGAAATAATATGCAGAATTGCATTTAGAAAAACAGGAATAATTATACCCACTAGCAATTTCTATGCTGGTTGCATAATCATTCCGAAGCTTTTTCACTCTATCTTCTATGTAATTAAACTTGGGTGTTTTACTTCTGTGTATGAATGTCATATTATGTTAATTATAAACTACTAATTAATTGAGACTGTTGAATTAATTGATGTGACTAATATTTTTTGAAAGTAGTATCACTTTTAGGAGTAAAATAATAATTTACTCCCTATAAAATAGAAATTTAGATAATTTGTTCACAAAACTGAAAAATAGGAGTTTATCAAGTTGCATTACATATTAAATTGTGAATGTCTTCCATAACATCATGTTGTCTCATCATATTTAAATCTTACTGTATATACAACTAATTATTCATATAACCATTACAGGTAAAATGCATCGCTCTACAAGTGAGTTGGACCTTAACCGTTACAATGCTGGCAGTCAGATGTTACAGGATTCTAAAGATGACAAAAAGAAAAGAGGAAGGTCTCCATTTAGGTAATAATATTTCTTAAATAAAATAATTCAAAATAGAATACACTATCCCTGAGAAACATAAGCTATAATTCATTTTGATAGAATATTTTTTATTTCAATATTTTTTAATTTAGTGGGAAAAAATTCTTAGGTTAGGCCTAGGACTGATGACCCATCACATATTTCTTGAATGTATTTACATTCTTTGCCATAGCAACCAATGGAATAAAATAACAGATAAAACAGCTGTTTGCTCTAATATTTCCATTAACACCCGATTTAAAACTTTGAAGCAATTATTTGTATTTCTAACTTTTAGGTTAGGTTTTGATTAAAGTGTAGACCTGAGCCTTGCTGGTTCTTTTAACCTTTATTATAACTGCTGTTATAAAATATACGAAATAATTTGATTTGAACATTTAACATTATTTACCATCTTAGCTTTGGGGTTATTACTGTATTATTACTGTTTTGCTATAATTTTATTGTAATGCTGTAATTGCACTAAAGTGTAATTTTGAAATTTCTTTAGATTCTTCTCGCGAAAGAGAGATGCCAGTGGTGATAGAACAAAGAAGGCAAAGACTCCAGAACCGCAATTAATGGAGAGACAACCAATGGGAATAGCTCGTGGCCAAGGCATAAACATTAAAAATCCAACAATCAAAGTTTCAACGGTAAATATGGTGTGGATTTGTAAATTATGTTAATTGTCTGGTCTTGTAGTTCATTATCCCTTAAATTATACTGTTAAATCTCTGATATACATTAAATTTTCAGTTCCGAGATCAGACCTGCCAGCCCATAACACATTACTAAAAGTTTTATTTAAATCAGTTTTTGTAACCCTTTACTAATGAAGAACAAGTAAATTATCAATGTACAAACTATTCTGCATACCAAATTAAAAAGATAACCTTATCTACATAATGTGAAAAAATAATAGTACAAATAAAAATAAACTTATTTTTGGGCTACTATTTATGCTGTGGTAAGTTTAATTTTATAAAATGGTGCTTCAGGTTGTGCTAGCACCCTGAAATCTATTAATGTGTCCTTAATATTCTAATTACTGTTTTGGTTTATGTTTATTATTTACCCAGCCTAAGGCATAGGCACTATAACTGCATATTTTTCATAAATTTTAATGTTTTCACTTTTCCAACTACTGTTCAGTCCCATTTTAATACTATAAAATGGCACAAATCACGTGTTACCAGAAAGCCAATGCTTAACAATCAGTAACAAGTTCATCAAAATTATACCAAGTCCAGTAGAGTCCTGTTAATCCAAACTCCGCTAATCCAAACACTAATTAGAGAAAAAATCATTAAAAATTATGTTTGTAAGTTCAGAAAAATGATCTTAAATGACAAACGGATGAAAAGAAACTATGTTTACAGTTTATTCAATGTTATTATTGTAAATTTTATACAATACAGCTATAAAATACATAGAACCACAACTAAAAATAATAAAAAGTTAAGCACGGTCAACCAGTTCTGTACTTGTGAAATGACAAAGAAAATGACAAAGAAAATGACAAGATCCCAGCACTTGTCTTCACAAGAGGCACAGACTGTGTTGTAGATAAAGGAAATTAAAGAAACACTGTCCATTTTTTTGCTGATTTTAAAAGGATCTATTTAAGGGCCGGCTCTAGCTGTCGGCCATGTTGGCTGACACTCCATAAGACCAATGTTAAATTAAAATCCAAATTTTTCCTTTATTTTTGATCGGATAGTTATGAACGATATGTCGTTTTAAAGCTATGGCCAATATGCATGCAAATGGCTTTTCCAAAACTAAGAAAAACATTTTGTTTAATATTTATTAACAATTTAAAACATTGATCTTTAGTATTATTTTATGTTGTCACTATTAATTATAGCGAAAAACTACCAAGCCATTCACATGAAGAATTTCGTCCCCAAGAGTTTGGTATTTTAAAAAAAACGCTATTTGAACAATTGTGGGTTTTAAATGGATTTAGGCTGAGCAATGTCCCTGTAACCTACCGCCGCTATAGGGTGATTTTAACAATTTTTTATGTTGTAACTATTAATTATAGCAAAAAATTACCAAGCCATTCGGATGAAGAATTTTGTCCCGAAGAGTTTAGTATTTAAAAAAAAACACTATTTGAACGGATTTAGGATGAGCTACGCTGGAGTCGCAGGTTGCTTTCTGTTTTACTAGAGCCGACCCTTAAGCCTAATATCTTCAGAGCTTTCTGCCTTTTGTTAGAAAAAGTGTGTCTTAGATAAAGGAAACTAAACAAATACTGTTCATTTTTTGTTTTATTGTGTATCATTGAATTCTACCTCGATCAGTCTTTCTACACTTAATGTATTTCTTTCGTAGGTTAGACACTAAATTCAAGACTAAAGTAACCAAAAAAAGACCTTTAATTTTAATATTGCATCATACAAAGTGAAATCATTCAGAAACATCCTCGTTCGAGTACACTATGCTCACATTTACATAGTCCTTTTTTTTACATTATTTCAATGATTTCGGTTAATGTTATAAACTGAACAGAGTTCAGTCCCAATTAGTTCGGATTAGCGGGACTCTACTGTAGTTTTGAGTTAAATAAACAAAATTATTATTATTGTTTTTGTTAATAATTATAAACAAACTAGCTGACCCGGCAATGCTTCGCTATTGCATAATTATTTTGGTGAAATAATGAATGCGACAAATGATCGTGATTTAGTAACTTTGACACCCAAACCCCCCCCCCCCTAAAATTTCGTATTTTTTGAAAACCTTTCTTAGTTAGCACCTATGGCCCTAGAAGAAGCTACATACCAAATTTCGTTCCAATCCGTTCAGTAGTTTTGGAGAAATCTAGATTTTTAGTTACTTTGATCCCCAAACTACCCCTAAAATTTCAAATTTTTTGAAACCCTTTCTTAGCGAGCGTCTATGGCCCTAGAGGAAGCTACATACCAAATTTCATTCCAATCCGTCGGTAGTTTTGAAGAAATCGTGATTTAATAACTTTGATCCCCCAAACCCCCCCCTAAAATTTCGAATTTTTTGAAACCCTTTCTTAGCAAGCATCTATGGTCCTAGAGGAAGGTACATACCAAATTTCATTCCAATCTGTTCGGTAATTTTGGAAAAATCGTGATTTAGTAATTTTTACCTTCTAAACCCCCCTAAAATTTCCAATTTTTAAAACCCTTTTTTAGTGAACA
>JAGFPH010000005.1:2588718-2615753 GCA_018207615.1 Philaenus spumarius
TGCCTTGTGCCAGCATGTTGACCAGAAGCAGCTTCTTTATGCAATAAGATCAGAGTATATGTCTGGACCGTTGAGACAAGGTTTTTATGACCTTCTCATCGCTCTTCATTTAGAGTCGCACGCCACAACCATGTAAGAAACAGATTGTATGTTTGTTGCTTTTTATACCCTCATAGGACTAATGAAGAGTTGTAGGAAATAATACGTTAAAAATTAATTAAATGATTTGTTTTTTACAACCATAAATCAAAAACTTTAACAGAACTTTTTAAACCTAATTCCTTTTTGTCTGACATATTTTATTTTATTACCAAGTTTGCAATAATCACACGACCTTATGTAAATCAGATCTCAAGGGGATTATTAAATGTGTGCGATATCAGATAATAAAATAAAGCTAGGTTTGAGTTACCAAGAAATACTTAACATAATTTATAGTAAAAATATTTGAATCGATAAACATTACCAAAAAAAAAAAAACTTACTAAGTTACAGAGAATTGTGTTTGTTTTATTATTGTTTGTAAAATTATTTGTTCAAAGAAAAAAATATTTTCTTCACCCTTTGTAGTAAATTATCACATTACCCCACTAGCAAAAATAAATTACAAACAATAATACTTATTACACTGAAATTTCACGCAAAAGTCTAGGAGACCAATGGCAAGACAAGCTCGAGCATGATGAAACTAGACTCTAGGATCGGCAAGCTAGCCTAGTGCTGTTAACTGGCCTGCTGTTAACATTTATACTCCGAATCATTTTTTATATATCTAAAAGATCATCAATATATGTTTTGCTGCAAATAAAAAGTACAAATACAGAGTATTATTATTTAATTTCCATGGGAAAAATGAGCTGCTGCAGTGACTCTTATGGTGAGGCCCAAGGTCCCGGGAATAGTCAATGAACACCGATCATAAGCCCCAAAACACATTTTGGGTTGTCATTAAAAAGTTATATATTTTTATTTTTTTATTTATTCATTCTTTTGAATACAACAAAATGATTTTTACACATTTGAGCCGCATTTTGCAAATAGTGTTTAGGCCTTTATAAAAGCATAAATAAACAAAAACATATATAAAATAGCACTAAAAATTCAAAATAAAAACTTAGACAAAAGAAATAAATGGTATCAGTTAACTGACACAAACTTTCTCCTAACTTACTGTAGTCAAAATAATATTGTTTTTAATGAAGTTAATCACTTCTCAGGTATATGTGTCTGCACATTACTGAACCATTTTTACAAACGCGGGTGGGATAATATTGTTTGGTTGCCAGTTGCCATAAAATAATCCTCACAGTTTTAATCAAAACAATAACTTCCCGTTATAGTAAGTAAAATGAATTCAAATTTACAATTTTAGTCAAAATCGTTTTTCGGAATGACAAGTAAAATTATAATTAAGACTATAAAATAAAAACTATAAAATAATAAAACTATAAAAAAATAAAATAGTGTTTTTAATCATTTTATTTACTACTTTTTAGAACAAAAAAAAATAATATTCTACCTACGTCAATCGGATAAAAAAATCATTGTCCCAGGCGTGACTCGATGCGCGACCTTTGAATTACTGGCCGTGCTCGCTACCACGTGCGGCCGCCGCCGCGATGCTAGATTGACAACACAAACTTGTTTATTTTTAAACATTTCCCCATAATTATAAAACGCCGAAGTTTTGATAAAAGCGGGTGTTGTCATTTTGTTTGGCATCTTAAGCACTATAAATACTGAAAATTTGATCAAAATCGTTAGAGCCGTTTTTGAGAAATTTGCATTTTTGTCGTTTTTTATGGGTTTTTAGGGCTAAATTACCCTTAAAAATTAAAAATTTCAAAAAATGAAAAAAACGCCTGGAGATATTAGGGTTTAGTACCTACATACCAAATTTCATGAAAATCGGACCAATAGTGTCCTCTCTGGTCGTGTATACATATACACACACAGACTGACAGACAGACACCACTCTTAAAACCACTTTTTTGGATTCAGGGGGCACCAAAACGGATATTCCCACCAAAAACTCAAATTCGAAAATTCTGACGAAAACAATACTTTCTCCATATACTATGGTATAGGGGGAGAAAGTAAAAATGACTAATATCTTCTCAGAAGCAAAAAGTGTTTAGGCCTACATAAGAAAAATAAGTAAACAAAACATAATAATATATGAAAATAACACTAATCATTTAAAATAAAAACTTAACTAGACAAAATATAATAAATAAAAATCACATTTCAGTAAAAGCAAAATTGATAATGAAACCTCCAGGGGGGCATGTATATGTCTGTTCACACTGTAACGGCCACATTTTATATCCGATTTGGTCCAAATTTAGTAAACACTTTTATTTTCTAAGTCGATTGAACAGGTTTGTTAGCCAAAATGATCCAACAAACGGAAGTACGTTTTTGACCAAAAGTGACACATTTTTTTAGATTTTTCATACTAGAATGAAACTTTTATAGGTTTATCTACCCATCCTTCTACGAGCAGAAGGAAGCTGTGCGTGAGCCGAGGCTGAAGGTGAAGGTGCAAACAAATTCTACTAAAATATTTCGTACATGCAGACCGCCTGAGAATATTTCGTATTCAGCGCCTTTATGAGTAGACCAATTTCCCAAATAGTTGGTTGAAACCCTAAAACATATAATTTTAATTTTGGAATTTCGCTCAACTCACGTCAGCCGTTCAGCTACATAATCAAATTATTTTTTTCTATGTAATTCCCAACTTTACAAAACTCAATTATACATTATTGAACTGAGCTACAAGTATTTCCTCATACTCTCACTGAAACTGAGTGAATTTTTACTTCATTAAACTGTATTGGTTTACCAAGTCGATGCAACTTTTAGATATTTTTTAAGTACTTGTATAACTATGTTTGTTCTAGGGAAGTATGTAAGAATGAATTCATTATTCCCATCGGTCAAGAACTGAAAGATCTCTACGAGAATCCTGTCATGGGTCACAGTTTACGTTCTCTGAGGACGGAATCAGTACGTCCACAGATGAAAATGACAGATATTGCGTAAGTTTTTAATTCAAGTCTAATTTCATTATAGTAGATCTCAATCGTTAGTAATTTGTTATAAGTACTCAACTATTTTTTTTTTAGTTTTGAGTAATAAGTGTTTAGACTCATATACTATTTATGTGATGCGGAATATGATAAAGGACCTCTTGTCGCAAATTTTTGAAATTGAGATTTTGTTATTTCCTTAAAGAGGGTTGATTTCTGAACAATTTAACACAAAAATCATAATTCTTTAAAAATTAAGGAAGTTATGGCCAATAGAAAATTAGTTACGGAAAAAGGTAGTTTTGAAAAAACGCAATTAAAGTTTTGAATACCAATTATGCTAAGTTTTGCTTATTTCATGCCAACGCATGTATTATTTATGCAGCTGCTTACCTCAGCATAAGCTACAACCTTGCACAATTAAGGAATTTTTAATAATAGATATTGTCTAAATTATTATTAATGTAATAATACAAAAGGTTGTTTGTTGGATTTTAGTCTGTTTTTATTAAATTTTTAACCAGTCAAAGAAAAGAGCCATGTTGTCGAGATTGGTATCAAAATAATCAGAAAATGTTCTACTATTAGTAAAAACTACAGTTAGTTGCCTGAAATGTTGCTAGATTACTTTCTACTACTTTCTGAGACACTGCAAGCAAAGTTAATCATTACGAAAAGGGACCTCTTGTCGCACCCATGTCATTTCTCCATGACGACAAGAGGTCCTTTTTCTCAGACCTGACATACGTTGCTTGGATACCATGTTTCAATTATTTCTCGACCGCAAACTACTTTACAATGTTATTAATATTAGCTTGTAAATAAGGAGTTCGGCAACAATAGTGAATAAAAAAACAAAATTCAATATTTTTTACCCTTACTACTTATTTTGCCCGTACTAAAAAAAACAAGAGGTCCCTTTTCATTTTCCGCATCACATATTATAAAGTACCAGTATGTTTGAAACATATGGTGCTATAGTAATCATAACAATCTATAGTAGTCATAACGATCTGATGTAGTTGGCACTATGATTATTAAAGTAAGTAAGTACCACAGTAGCGTGAAAACCCTGAAAAAGGATGGTGTCTATCTCATTGAAATGTACATAAGAGTAGTTTAATTGACAAACATTTTTATTTAATTTTGCAGAGAAACAATTGATAACATTCGCAGCTTATACAGTCCTTATTTCCCCCTGGATGTTGTACGGGACTACTGTATGCAAGCGCTAGATGAAGCCGTGCAGATTAATCAAGTACATAACAGGGACCCTGTGGGTGGATCAAATGAAAATCTATTCTTGTAAGTACTTTATACTCCAGTCTGTAATATTATAGAATAGAAATTTAAAAAAATTATTGCTATTGTAATATTCAATTTATGTACAGTCTACATATTTAATTAATTGGTTCTTTCTCCTTTAGTTCAACTAAACTTCAAAATATTAGTCAAATGAAATTTGCGGATTTGCCGCACACTTACAAAATGTTCAATTGTTTGAAAAAATATCTTTGATAGTTATGTATAGGAACTATTGATTAGTTATGTCATCTATCTTGTGCTTAATTTTCTAAATTTTCTTGAGTTTAAACAGATTTTTTATGTTTAAGGCCTTTGCTTAAATTGGTTGACCGATTGCTGCTTGTGGGTGTTCTTCGTGATACGGATGTTGCTAAACTGTTGATCATGTTTGATCCTGAAACTTGGGATCCATCTTTTGAAAAAGGTAAACTTATTTTTGTTTTTATATTTTAATAGTATTTTTCAAATAAGTGTATTACATAAATAATATTTAAATATACCTGCCAAATAATTTCAATAAATATTTTCAAACAACTTATGTAGGCTATATATATAAATTATAAATGTGTATCTATTTTATGTACTTCATTGTAGCACCTCGTTTGGAAGCCAAATTATAAAATAATATACTTTCATTTTATTCTGATATTTTATGAAACATTTTCTTCATTTAAACAACCTTTTTTTATTTGCCAACACTAAAAGATTTTAACACCAGTAAAGCAGCTTATAAACGGGGAAGGTAGAGACGGCAAGTTGCTTGCTGCAAGTACTTGCCAGATGCACTTACTGTATACTTACCTTATGTATAGGGGTACTTCCTTTCCAGCGGTAAGTATTTGCTGGCGGCAAGAAAACTCAAACATGTTTGATTTTACTGGCCTGGCCGTGGCAAGTAGCGGGTCACATGGGCGGTCACATGACCACTGGCGGCCAGAACTTTTCTGTCAAAACGTGTACTTGCCGCTACTAGAGCAGAGTGGCAAGTGAAATCAGAGTTGATCGTTGATAGTTTATAGAAGTGACAGTGTGTTTGTTTAAAATGTCAGACAAGGGCCCTGCTGAGAAGAAAAAAATTATTAAATGGAGCTGTGATAACATTAGTATCATTTAATGAGTATGAGTATGTTTATACTCATTATGAAAAAAAGTTTTTCAATTATTGTAGAATGTCTGTAGGGTCATTTTATGAATTGTTTTGACAGTTCTTTTGTTAGCGCGCGCACAAACTCGCCAAATTTTCACTCGAACACGTTACCGTCAACATTATTCGTATCTTTTTATAGGCCTAATCATTAAAAGGTCTAAACATTAATGTAGCAACTTTATTTTTGTACAGTTAGTTTATACATATATTTATATTTATATGTGGTATAAATTTGATTAAAATCAGTTAAATATTTTTAGAGAAAATGGGGTTTTACTGAACACACGTTTTCAATATCTGAAAGTGTAGCCTACATGTCTTCGGTAAAAATTTAATTTCTTTTAAAATATTAAATTTATTTTAGTAAAATGTAAAAATACTACATATAAACAATATATGTATGAACAAACTATATAAAAATTGGGTTCCTACACAAAGTTTTAGACCGTTTAACGATTAGGCCTATAAAAACTCTACTTTTATGTAAAATGTCTTGAAGTTCTTCACTCAAAATCACAATATATTCGTCAATTACATCATTAAAAGCTTCATTAAATTCTTCGTTGGTATCTGACATTTTAAAATGATAATTAAGTAAATATATTTACTTGTAAAATTTTGCACTGATCTGTACTCCCACGGTGCTCAAAGTATACTGGTGGCAAGTACTTTCTGATTCTCTGGCTGCAAGTACTTGCCACATGTAAAGGTATTTGTTGCAGCAAGTAGTAACCTCACCAGTACTTGCTTCTTCTACTTGCCCCGTCTATAATCCGCTTAAGAAATTAAACTCGTTAGTAAACAATAATTTGTTCATAACATGAGATTTATATTCAGTACTTGCATAGCTTTCATAAAAAAGATATTACGAATATGATTCAACTTATTAAATGTCCATTATATCATTTATTTTCCATACCAGACATTGTAAAGAATAAAAAGATAAAAATGAATCTGTCTTTTGGAATGAAAGTGCAACAATCAAAATTTGCAATTAATACTGTATTATTATTAAATGATTAAAATATCTTCACATATACATTTTATATTATATCTCGATGAGCGTATTTGTGATAACTTTGATAAAGTTACATACTTTCGCATCATCTATGAAAGTAAATGAATAAGAATTGTGGAAATATAGTTTAGGCCTAAACGTAAATGTTCATTAGATCGTTTTGCTTACTTTGACTGAAAGGATATGGTGTCCTTTCATTTGTTAATGTTCACTTGGTTTTCTTTCTTTAATAGTTTATGAAATATGTTAATGCACTTGAAAACTTATTAAAAACTTTTGTTCTTGTTAATATAAAGAGTTATTGTTACTTATCCACACTAATGAATATCAGTTTCTTTGCTTTTGATGAAAATTGTAGAGGATCTCAAAACACAACGATTGTGGCATAATCATCCCGTGCATGATGCTGCTTTTACACAATATGTCTATCTGGTTACTGATTGGCTGATACATCATGCAGACTTCCTTCACATTGTCTTCGGTGCTGTTCCTTGTTTATAATTGTAAACTTAATACCACTCTTACCTTCTTCGACTTTTAGTAATTGTTTGTTGTTAGTATACATCATATTATGTTTCAGATGGTAAAGATGAACATCGCAAAGGTTTGTTGCACATGAAGATGGCAGAAGGAGCCAAGCTACAGATGTGTTACTTATTGCATCACTTGTGTGACAATCAGCTGCGCCACAGAGTCGAGTCCATCATTGCCTTCAGTTTTGACTTTGTTGGAGATTTACAGACTGTAAGAACTTTTTATATTTCAAACTTGTAAGAAGTTTCATTTACAAAATTATATACTGTAATTTAGTAATGGACAAAATATGCATGTAAAGATTTTTTACGCTTCCTCCCATCTTTTTTCTCTTTATTCGAGTCTTTCATTGTCTGCAACATATCTATTGTAAATAACTAGGAGTGTGCAAGATCTCGAAACTCTCGAGCAGGAACAAGAAATAACTCAATATCATCTCGATTTTGTTGTCAAGAATAAAATTCATTTCTCGGTTGTTACTTTTCTCTATTCAGCCATAAATTTCTGATTCGTTTTTTAAATCTCGAGTTTCAAATTTAGTCAACTCCTATAAAAGCGAGTGTAAGCGAGTAACATATAGTATAACAGCTGATTTCACCCATCATCTGTAATATTTAAACAAACCTAGTGTACATTATACTTTGTGGTTATGTTTACAACTTCAATCATTATAATTTCTTATGAAGTTGATTTTTTTTAAGTATAAGTTATAGAACTAATGTATGTTATAAAATGTTATAATATTTGCTTTGAGGTTATAACTGTATATAAATACAGTACAACCTTTTATCATCAAAATATTTGCTTATACAAATTTAAAGAAGAGATACCTATTCGTTTAGCTTCGGAAATATTCATACAGCTGCGTATAACGTATAAACATATTTGATTATTAATTTCTCCACTATAATATTAATAACTTCTAAATCATTTCATCTATCAATATGAAATGAAAAGCAATTAAAACATAATATTTGTATCTTTCTTTAAGTATATAATAACATTCATAATTACAAAATTTTAACAAATATTCCTACAGTTTTATAATCCTTATAGTTGTACACATTTATTGAGTTAAAAATCCCTGTCGGAATAGTTAGGTAGGCCTAGATAAAGTGTGCTGTTTGTAAATAGTATTTTGTATAAATGATGTATTATTTTCCGATGTGTATCTAATTAATCTGCCTGCGATTTTTCACGGGGGCTTACTAGTATTTTCATAAAACTTACAATGTTACATTAGAATGAAAAGAGGAGAAACAGAAGTCGTCCAAACAACTCAACAGGGAAACGATTACGATTTTGCAATACCTTATTTAAATTACCTTGACTTTGAGCAATAACTTAGCCTATTAGAGATTGAGTGTTATATAACCTTAAGTTTTTAGGAAAATAAATAATGCAAATAAATTAACTTACTTAACTAAAAATAAATATAATTATTTAAAAACGAATATGTTGCATATGTAGTAAGTTGTTATTAATCAATAATCAATTCTTAACGTACATTATATGGCAATTCTTGTCCTAAAACGTTACTCTCATTTTTCACGATCTCGATAATAAATTTGTATTGATAAATTTTCATTTCTCACTTGTTCCTAAACCATAGCTCTCATCTTTTTCTCGATCTTGATAATTTGTATTAAACAAAATCCCGTTCTCGTTTCGAATTCAAAAAGTAAATCTCGCACACCCCTATTAAATAACAGTTGGCTAGAAATATTTTGCGCTAATAATCAGTTCAGGAAGTATTCAGCTGTTTCCTTACATTACATTTGATATATATTTAACTTGTTTGTGCAGGATCAGTTAAGGAGATATGTAGAAATCAAACAATCAGATCTACCTTCTGCTGTAGCTGCTAAGAAGACGAGGGAATTCCGTTGTCCTCCTAGAGAACAGGTATAGTGTCCATTTTACTTTGTTGTTGTTGTTATGAGTACAAATTACTCAAACTTGCTTTAGTAAACAAGTGTGATCCAACTACAGTAGTAATGAGTTCAAAACTGAGACTCATATTTATTGATTCTTCAATGTTATTCAGATACTTCATTCTTTAGAGAACGACTTTCTTGACATTTTTGCAAAACTTTCTTTGTTCTTTTATATATGTATAACATCAAGGTTATGCTTAGAACTTATTGTTTTAATTTAGCTGCTGATTTAAGAGGAATTTTGAATTCAAAATAGTTTTTTTAAATCAAATCTGAGTCTTCCGTATTTTTTTGATAGTTGTTTCCTTTTGGAGACTTTTTTTAACACTGTTGCGCAGATTTGAGCAAAGTGCTTTCCTTACGAGCACGAGACTCAACCCATCTTGATTATTCTGGCATTAAGCAAAAGAGTTAAGCAAGATCAAAATAATTTTACTTTAAAACATATTAGACAGTGATCAGAGTTTAAATCATTACAATCATCAACTTTGAGAAAGTTGTTGGACAATCGTTTAATTTCAAAACAAAAGAAAAATCATGCTTTATATCTAAATGTATTGGTGAACTAAGGCTCTGCTCCTGCTGTGATGCCAATGCAAACCACATAATCTCTAATTTTTTTCATAAGTTTTCAATTTTTTTATAGGATTTTTTATGGAAATGATGATTGATTAGGACAGAGGCACTTGGATTTAATTTGGGTGGTGGGGGTAGTTGTGACCTGTACATAATATAATACATAGATCAAAATAGACACGCAATATCCCCAACATTTGTTCACAAAATCCATAATTTTTACATTTTTAAACAGGAATTTTAAATGTGTTCGGAATAAAAAGTAGCCTAAAATATTCTCTGAAAAGTCCTCTACATGTTAATGAAAGTTTCGTCAAAATCGGTTCTGCCCGGAGATTAACCTGGACAAACAGACGGACAATAAATGTGTGTTTAGGTTTTGGTATTGCGTGAATAACCATTGTATGAGCTTAGAAAAAAGCTTATATTTTGAAATCACAGACAGACACTTCAGTTGCATTTATATGTATAGATACATAGGTTAGACTGAAGACAGGAAATAACAAACTCCATGACTATGGTATAGAGCATTCTTCCTTTAAATAGTTAATCTTGAGCCCCAATATAAGTGTTTCAGGTTAAAGCTGCCTCCGGGGTCTAATACTCTTCCTTCTATACCTAGGGGAACAGTAAATTGATGCAATATTGGTGGTTGTATCTGTATTCCACACTCATATAAACTTTATTTTAAAGATAGCTGCAGTATAAACTTTAAAAATAATATTTAACATTGGCTTATTTTCAGATGAATGCAATTTTAGGGTTTAAAAACCTAGAAGAGGATGACAAGGAGAATTGCCCTTGTGGAGATGAACTCAGAGAGAGATTGAATGGTTTCCACGAGGTATTGATGAGTCAAGTTTCATTGATGGCGTTACAAGAACCAGTAGTAGAGGTAAGCGTTAGTGTCTACCGTATTTGTGTTACAACTTAACTATCAGAAAAAATATATAGAAAGAGAAATAATGTATTCAAATTTTCTCCTTCTACATTAAGAAGAGCCTTAGTCTATATGGTTGTAGACTCACAGATCAAAATGCCTTAGAATTCTGTCAATTCGTACCTTATGAGACCAGTAAATAAGGTTCGAGAAACATTAGTATAAGGTTACTAAATATTGTAGGCCTTACATTTTGTTAGATATAGACACACATGTATTGAATAAACTACATTCAAAAAGATGAGGTACAGAGACATTTTCATCAATAGATTACAATATTTCTTCTTTATTTTCTTTCATACATTTTAGAGGATTAATAATACATTCATCTACACAATAATAGTAATTTTTGTAAATTGCTCCTTTATAACATTTAAGAAAACTGCAAGTCTTGTATATTTGTGGTAAACAGTTATAGGCTTCATTTTAACTCCCATATATACTGTGGACTATTTTCAAACAGTTTTAGACTATGTCATGTTTTTCTTTAGCTGTGGAACTATAAGAATGATCATAACTGATCTTGACAATGCTTTCTTTACTTTTGTGGCCCCAGACCAAAGATACAGCCCTGGCAACGTAAGTAGATTGCAATTTCATCAACTTCTCTCTCATCCTATCCCAGTATAAATACTTTATTTAAACCAACAGCTCTCCCCCACTATACATTGTTAAGCCTCAATACAGATTCAATATAAGCATAGTAAACATAATAAACGATACCAGATAATTGACACATACTTTCTCCCAGTTGAAACTGTATATCTTCTCAAGAGTAGCATAGGAGGTGGTTATTTAGAATTGCAAAAGTAGGACATACCATGGAAAATATTAAATTTTAAATCTGACTTGACAAATAGTTATTATTATTACCTAAACAAGAATTTTTAGAAAGGTGCGGTTTTTTGCATATGGTAGGGTACATTAAGGGTTACAAATAAGCCAAATTATATAAAAATCGTTAGAGCCGTATTTGAGAAATTTTAAATTTTCTCATTCTTTTTGCCTTTTTTGGGGGGTAAAACCCCTTTAAAATCAAAAATTTGAAAAAATGCCTGGAGGTATTCCAGAACTACACCTACATACCAAATTTCATCAAAATCGGGTCGTTGGTATGGTGTCCAGCTCTGTACACGTCCTAACAGACACACGGACAGACATCACCAAAAAACCACTTTTTTGGGTTTAGGGAGCACCAAAACAAATAATTCCACTAAAAATATTTTTGGGTTCAGAGAGCACCACACAGATAATTCCACTAAACAATTTTTTGGGGTTCAGGGAGCACCAAAACAGATAATTCCACTAAAAATTCAAATTTGATAATTTAGATGAAAACAATACTTTTTCCATATACTACATATAAGGGGGAGAAAGTAAAAACAAGCGTGCAATGCAACAAAAAAGCATTTAAAAGCCATTGAGCTCATCTTTTGTTTAATGTTTTCTAAATGACAATTCCATGTTAAACATTCATCAATTTCAATACCCAGAAATTTGTGACAATTCACACAATTCTGAATTTTGTTTTCATTGCTTGAAATGGATTATTTTTAACTTCCCGCTACCAATAAAGGGAAGTTATTGATTTCGGTCCGATTTTCGAAAGTCGAGTTTTCATTAAATCTCCACGTTTTGAGGTCCCAGGAAGCCATTCTGACTATTCCCGCCGAGGTGTCCGACCGTGTGTGTGTGTGTGTGTGTGTGTGTGTGTGGATGTATGTGTGTAAATAAATTTTTGTCGTACAGTTTCTCAAAAACGAATCAACCGATTGAATTCTACGACATGTCATTCGAAAGGGTGTATCAAAACTTAGATCTGATTAGATTTGAGAGTTAATCCATCGAGCCAATCCGAAGAAATTTAAAAAAATAACCTAAATTTTTTTTGGAATTTTTATGTTTTTTAAAAATAACTTTAAAGCGTGCGAAAAAATCATAATAAAACCATGTATACATTTTTTGTGCTTAAAAAACTGCGTCGACTGCTTTTTTGAAAATGAAAATCGGACGACGCATTCAAAAGTTATCGTTGTTTAAAAATTCACAAATTTTCGTTTTTTGGTATTTTTTGGTATTTTTTTAACATATCTTCCAGATTTCTCAACCAATCAATATAAACCTGTACATTTTCTTTTTGTGCTTTAAAAACTGCGTAGAATGCTTTTTTAAAAATGAAAATCGAACGACGCATTCAAAAGTTATCGTTGTTTAAAAATTCACAAATTTTCGTTTTTTGGTATTTTTTGGTATTTTTTTAACATATCTTCCAGATTTCTCAACCAATCAATATAAACCTGTACATTTTCTTTTTGTGCTTTAAAAACTACGTAGAATACTTTTTTAAAAATGAAAATCGAACGACGCATTCAAAAGTTATCGTTGTTTAAAAATTCACAAATTTTCGTTTTTTGGTATTTTAACAAAAAAAAACTCATTTTAAGCGTTTAAAATTCAAACTAAGCGGGAAGTTCTAGGGTTGGCCTGCACGGTCAACCAATTTCCAGATTTTTTTTCTGGATTCAGAAGCCTGTTTTTTAAACCAAGAATATAAGTTTTCAATGATTTTTTACTAAATCATTAAAAATGTTATACAATTTTGCTTGATAACTACTGTGCTAATAATATGCCAATAATATTAATTCTAAATTTGTTGACTGTGAAAGATAATTCGCACAAAGTAAGAACAACGATGGTCCCAGTATGGATCTTTTGTGGTATCCCAAGTTTTGTACGATCCTGTTTTGATGGAAATCTTTATATATAAATGTCAAGATAAAAAGAGTTGTCTAGAGAGATTTTTAACAAAACATGTATAGTATTAAAACATTATAACTGGTGTGATGAAGAAGAAAAAGACAAAAATAAGCATAAATGATAACTTATTGTATTAATGAAATTGTTGAAAAAATATTAAATTTCACTGACAATGTGTAAAATATTTTAAATTATTAATAACTGCCTGAATATATTTTTATAATTTTAGTAATATCTGTGAAAAAATACAATAGGCCTACAATCTGCCATATTATATGAACCCTCTAATGTCCAACTGACCTGTCAGCAGGTATATTTTTCTATTTTCTATTTTTTTCAGATGTGGCCATTGATTTTACTTCGGCTCGCATTAAAATGCCAAAGTATTGAAATCTTGTGAAAATTCTAAAAATGTTACCCCCACTTTTTATGACTTTTCTCGAGGTCTCTGAACACGATAAAGCAATACAAAATTTGGTGTCCATGTGCACCACTGATGACATAGAAAACTTGCTGTGCCAAAATCTTCGTAATTTTATTGCGGAGAGTTGAAAAGCTTTTGAGTTTTCTAGCGTGACAGCAACGTGACAAAAACGAAACATTTTTGAGTATTTAAAAAAAAACACGAGCCGAAGTCTCGAAAAAGTGTTCCATCTTTTCATCTTGTTTATACTTGCAACCCTATTGAGATCAGTGGTTATGACCTTCGTTTTGTCCGCTATTGTTTGATTGTGTGTTATACGAGTGAATTGAAGTAAGACTTAATAAAGTAGTTACATAAAGTAGTTTACATAATAAAGTAGTTTGCATTACACATGGTAGACCTATCATATCTAATAATGTATTCATAAATTCTGTACTTACAAAAAACAAATGATTATTTTATAAGAAATAAAAAAAATGTGAAATAAACATTAATAGCCGGAACACAACTACAATGCCCACATAAAGCTCATCTTGTTGCTTAGAAAAAAAAAACAGCTATAGCCTATGACTTTTAACCACTTATTTATTCACTAAATGGTAGCCGACCGTTTTTCAAGTACGTCAATTATGGCTAAGTTAAGCTTAGAGCATAATACCAGTATATAAAATCTTGTATTAATACTAGAGTATATATACACTATGGATGTATATATACACACGTACTTGGGGAATCCAATGTAGCTTTGGATAAGAGGAGCCACATTTCAAAAACTTGACATACTTTCTATGGAAATCCTAAGAAGCGCTATCTGGTGAACTACCGTATTTATGCTTGAACAGGATGCACATTTATTACTAAAAATAGATAGGTAAAAATGGAGTGGGGCTTATGCAGTACTCAATATATTCTCAATTGTTAATTAGTATTTCTACTTTTATTTTTAAAAAAACATTACAAGAATGATTTTATTTTGTAACTTTTTCCCTTAAATTTAACCATATTCAAAATTATTATTTTGGCATTTAATGAGATAATGAGATGAGATAATGAGATTTATTCCACAATCATTTACAAATTAACAACAAAAACAAAATTCGGAACTGACACTGCCACGTATTGCAAGTAAGTCGTGGCAGCGCGATAAGATACAAACAAAGATAATAGAGTCCAGTCCTTATCTTCAGTTCAAAGTCCTTCGCTCTCTGTGCCGTCTAGGGTGAATCAATCCTTCACATCACATTGTAACAGTACAATGATAAGAACTACAAATTTACTATAATTTATACTGAAACACACTTGTTATGATCTAGCACATTTTAACATAATTATATTAACTACAGTTCCTAAGTTAACGTCTATTTAACAATGTTATCTAAAAAACTAACACTCTCCTTAGAAAATAACCAAATTTTTAATCTTTTAAAAAATAATTTACAATTAGAGCTGTTTTTTAGTTCAACAGGCAACTGATTAAAATACTTTGGCCCAACGTATTCATAAGCTTGTCTAAATAGAGATTTGTTGACTTTAGGTGTACGAAAAGTGATACGACTTAAACTTCTTGTGCTATAAACAAGGTTGATTGTTCCCGAATTTCCACTTCTTGTGTAAAATAACCTGAGTACTTTAAAAATGAAAAGGTGTTGTACTGGTAATATATGTAAATACTTAAACAATGGAAAGGAAGTTTCTCTTCTATTTTTCTTTAGAATAATTTTAATAATATGGTTCTGAGTGATTCACAATTTTTCAATATTATATTTAAAAGTACCTCCCCAACATTGTATAGCATACTGTAATCTGGAATTAACTAAAGCATAACGACTTCATTAAACCCTCGTCACAAATATTGTTCAAAAAATAAAAAGTTCTTATACACGATTTTAATTTATTGCAAAGAAATGAGGTGTATTTTTCCCACGTAAATTTATCATCCAAAATAATCCCAAGATATTGATAATTATCTACTTTCTCGATTGCGGAGCAATTACAATTTTCATCGCTGCAACTTACGTCATGATATTTTAATTCATTGTCAAAAATGAAACTTTTAAAGTCAAAATTCATGTATTTAGTTTTATTTACATTTACTTTCATTCTGTTATTATGACACCAGGTTCTTAAAGTTTTCAAATCCTGAGAAATGGACCCCCACAAATTTTGAATATTTTTTCCTGTGTAGAAAAGTGCGATGTCGTCCGCAAAAGCACTTGCAATACCCACAAATCTGCCTTCAAGTAAATCATTAATAAAAATTAAAAATAATGTTGCAGATAATACTGAACCCTGCGGAACTCCCGCCTTGACATAGAGTGGCGCGCTTAATTCATTTTTAATCTTCACCTGTTGTTTTCTACCCGTTAAAAAACTTTGAAACCAATTTAAAGATACTCCTCTCACTCCGATAGCTTCTAGCTTGACTAAGAGGATTTTATGGTCCACCAAATCAAAAGCCTTCTGAAAGTCTATGAACAGACCGGAGGTCTTGTTACCGCTGTTTAAATTAGAGTAAATAATGTTTGTTACTTTAAGTAGGGCATCCTCAGTGGATTTCCCTGCTATAAATCCGAATTGATTTTCGCTCAGAAATTCTATGTTGTCCAAATATTTAATAAGCCGTTTTTTCATAACTTTTTCTATAATTTTTGAAAAAACAGATAAAAGGCTAATCGGTCTCAAGTTGTCAATTTTTATTGAGGACTGTTTTTTATAAATTGGTACAACCACGCTTAGTTTAAGTTTTTCAGGAAAAATACCATTTAAAAAGCTCAAATTTATAATGTGTGATAAAATTGGCGAAATTTCGTGAGCAATGTTCTTCAATAAACACACGTTCAAACTATCAAAACCTGAGGATTTTTTTTGCTTCAAATTTTGAATTATTAAAAATACTTCATTAGCAGTGGTCGCTGAAACGAAAAATGAATGAGGTCTGCGAATGAAAGGTCGAGGGTCAGCGTAAGTTCTGTTATCTACTACATCGGACTGAGCTTCAATGAAATATTTGTTTATCTCTCCCGCTACCCTTTCCGGTTCTAAGATAATTTCACCGTCAACCAATTCGACCCTCTCAACACCGTTTTTCGCACCCCTCCCAGTAATTCGGTTTATCACCTTCCATTGCATTGCCGAATCACCTTGACATTGTTCGATTTGTTTAGAGTAAAATCTATTCTTTGTCTCTTTTATATCATTCGTCAACCGGTTACAAAATTGCTTGAAATAATTCTTAAAATGCATATCATAAGGCCTTTTCTTAAGGGTACAATAAAGCTTTTTCCTTTTACTCAGTTTTCCCAATAGCCTTTTGTTAATCCAGGGACTAATTGAAACAGCATTTCTTAACTTATTGCTATAACTAATAGGCACTTTACAGCTATCTACCATATTTAATAAAACCTCGTGAAATCTGTCAAAACAGACATTTATATCGGGTTCGCTATACAGATAATTCCAATCAATGCTCTTTAACTTATGGTTTAACATATAAAAATCAGTTTTCAAAACTTCTGTAGGCATGTTTGCTGAAATTGACTTTTTGTATTCATGGATCGAGTCTATTTTTAATCCTAATAAGCAATGATCCGTTAAATGTATATCGAACACATCACTCTTAAAAATGCTAAGACATCTATTTCTTATGAAAATGTGATCTATACACGTTTCAGAAGTTTGAGTAATTCGTGTAGGTTTATAATAATTCGTGTAGGTTTATAGTAATTCGTGTAGGTTTATAGTAATTCGTGTAGGTAAGTATTGTAGTACAAAATTTCCCCCCTAGCCTACTGTTCTACTAATGACCTAATTCAGATTTTTGAAATATTTTCTTTGTTAAATTGTAGTTTTTTGTCTCAAAATTCAGGTGTGATTTATAGACATGTTAATACATTATATTAAAATTAAAATTTTTATGTCCACAACTTTTATAGAACTTATCTTTTCTGATGATCACAAATATAGGATGTTTTGTTCTGGAATCCAATCAGTTAAGGCCATTGCTGAAATGAAATCAATTCCAAATATTAGGGATCTGTATTTACAAAACAATGTATCTTACACAATACCGTATTAAAGATTTAAAAAATGTTGAACCAGACTACATAGCTTTTTAACTTGATTGAAAAGAATTTGTTCTTGTTTCTATGAAATACTGGCGTTAAAACTTAAAAATTACAACTATTAAAGTCCACAAAAATTTTATTTAGACAATACTTTCAAAATTCGGAAAAAATAGAAATTAAATGTTGCTATTTGCGGGAACGAATAACAAGTAAAACAAAGGCACTGAGTTGGGACTCCCACAAAAACATAAATCACGGGTAATGTAAATCCCGAAAATGTCAAAAATGTTTTACACAAACTAAAAGAATTATTATAAACAAATAAAAGAGCACTGTGGCGACAAAATCACACTGATTTGAATAAAAACGGTATGGGGATGAGTGGCGGGGTGGTATATATAGCTCTGTAATATTGTCTGTATACTTTAGTAGTGTTAAAACCCTCTGAGGATGATGACCATGTCATAGAAATGTACATGGGTAACGTATTAAACATAACTTACCATTTAGTTGTTTAGTTATTGTTTTTGCTCCTTGTTTTGTGGTTCGGAGTTTTTATTCAAATCAGTGCAAAAGAATTATTATACTTTAGTTGCCGATCTACAAAATTTGTAACTTTTTGTCACAGTTTTTTTTTTTTTTTTTGTAACTAATTCTATAGACACGATAAGAAACAAATCCATAAGTGTTTGACCTTGAGCCTACTTTTACCTTCCTTAGTCTTAGTGTACAAATAACTAAGACTAAGCATGGATACAAATAAAACAACAAGTGTTTACTTAACAAACAAACAATTGCCTAAACATTTTACTTGGGAAAATGTCTACATATATCAAACTAAGAAATTTTTACACGTTTTCCTACTGATGTTTATTGTTAAATGCCGAATTGGGTTTAAATACAGAAAATGTGGTTGCAAATACCAGATATTACATTCATAATACGGAGAACTGACAAGTCCGACAATGATATAAACTGAGTATCTCTTGGTATTAAGTTTCGGCTATCAATTCTCGATACCGATACCAAAGATAAAATATCGGTGGTATTGAGAATCGACCCATCCCTAGTTTATGAGCTGCAAAAAACGTTTATTCAATATGGTATCTTTCTGCAGCCCACATGTTTATTATCGGGACTCTACTGTAAATTAAAAGAAAAGTATAGTGTTTTTTTTTTTATAAACGTCATGAATAATGTTGTCAATAATAGTAATACTGTATAGTTGTTTGTCCTTTCACTCAAGGTAACAAAAATACGATTTCCTGTTGGTACATTTTTATAACGTCACTCGGACGTAGCGTCAACATTTCAACCAAGTTCAACTTATGTACTCACCGTTGATTTTTAAAATGGTTTTCTTAGTATAGAAATGTTATTATAATTGTATGGGATATTTTTTAAATGCAATGTTTACTTAGTAGCCTATTGAACAAAATGTGTGATGATACTTTGAAGAAATACAAATTAAAAGTGAAACAATAGTAATAATACTAATCAGGATAGCTTTGATTAGTGCTAACAATTGATTTAATTGTTTAAATATTTTCTCACTGAAAGCATACAAAATATATAGGCACCTACTTACTATACTTATTTGTACATTACTAACATTGATGAACATATCTTTTTTTTACTTTTCTCAAATGCTTTATTTCTGTTTTCATTGACTCAATTAAATTAAACATAGGAAATATTGTGATCAGCACTTACTGATCAAAACACCCTTTCACTTACTTAACTCTTTTCATGAGTCTTTCTAGTATACAGTAGGCCTAATTTATTATCATAAAACAAATTTATAAAACGTTTAAACATGTTTTTAATCAAATTTCAGGAGATGTCGCTTGAAGTTTCCAAACCAGGAGCAATCAAAAGACTTTCTAACTTTATTACTGCTGTGAAAGAACTAGAAGAGCCTCCTAAAGGAGAACTAGAACCAGAGAAGAAAACACCAGAAGGTATAAGAGTGAAACATTTGTATCATTGCTGTATTAGATACGACCCATGCTTGCGAGGCCAATCCCCTTCAAACCTATTCACAAATATTGAATCATTTTATTTAATAAAGGGTTTACTAAGATAGTAAATAATAATAAATATCTAAAGCAATTTATTAATTTTATACAACACTAGAGGACTCCGCCCCTGCTCCTTTTGCTCGCCAACCCCCGCGGTGACTCGTGTCGAAGCAAATGCAAACAGGTTATTTTATATCAATAAGCCCTACTATTAAATTCTAATATGTCTTATTTATTTTAATTATTATGTAACATAGCGGTTTCTTATTTTTAAATTCCTTAATTTATTAAGGGTTTATTCTCTAGCTTTAAGGAAAGTACAGTAGACTCCCGATTATCCGCGATAATGGGTGGCTGAACTTTCGTGTATAATCGAAATCGCGGATAATCTGAAACTAACCTAAAATGCCCTAGAAATAGTTCAAAATGACCGTAAAACTAAAATAAGTGCTTAATTAATCTTTACAAAAGGTTCAGGTAATAATAATTAATTTAAATATGCACAGTTACGTACCTTTATATGTTGGAAAAATTACATAGTTTCACACACACTATTTACATATTTACAAAGAACAAAAACAAAAAAAAACAGTCCAGTACATAACTACTACAGTACTACTGTTGTCAAAATGCACTTTCAATATCAATCTCTATCAGCATGGAGTAAAAAAGTCCTTTATTGACGGGGGTGGGAATAGTCCCGTTATGAAGGTTATATGCTTACTGTATTGTTTTTGAGGTGGCGTTACAGTCTGCGCGCGAGATAATGGGCCTTCACTCGCTAAACTTTGTTCGCCGTAGTATCGCATTTGGGTTATTTTACATATTTAATTTGTATTTTTTTGGCGATCGCGGTTAAGCCGCAACGCGGGTAATCCGCTCGTGGATAATCGGGGTTCTACTGTATAACAATCAACATGTTTTATAGGGGTTGTTACTACATTTTCACCCTTTAGCAGCACGCGACAAAATGTCCATCTATGATATTTTTTTATGTATGTTGTAAGAAATAAACATGCAAATTTTCAGCTCACTAACTTTAAAGAAAATATAACAATTTGTATTGTTTTATGGCTTGTTATCACATTTTCACCCCTTAGCAGCATGCGACGGAATTAAAATTTAGTTAACTTTTTCTATGTATCTTGTAAGAAATAAATATACAAAATTTTAGCTCTCTAACTTTAAGGAAAGTATAACAATTAAAATGTATTGTTTTATGGGTTGTTGTAACCCTCAAATCAAAATGACTTCTATCCTATGTTACTCAAGGATAGTGTAGCTTTTTATTAGTAAAACTATTTTTTCAATCGGTTCAGTAGTTCCAGAGATTGCCCCCTACATACAAACAAATAAACAAACAAATTTTACCTCTTTATAATATTACTAGGGGAGACCCCTGCGTGCTCCGCACGCCAACCCCCAACGGAGCTTTCTAAAAACATATGTTATGTTTTATTTATAATAAAGGTGTAATATCTTCTCTTCTAAAGCGAGAGATAATTGTCTGTCTGCTAAATGGATCTGGAATCTCCGTCTAAGGATTTTTGATTTTTTGATTTTATATGGGGCTTTTAGCCACGAGAAATCGATTGGAAATGGTCACCGGTCTGGGAAAATTTGTTTTCTACGTCTTTTTATTAAATTAAAAAGTGAAATTTGTCCATTTTAAACAATACAAAGCACAGCTGATGCAAATGTTTTCAATGTCATTACAATAATCATCTGTTTTCTTTTAAACGAAGCACAGCTGATGCAAATGTTTTCAATGCCATTACAATAATCATCTGTTTTCTTTTAAACTGTATTTTATTAGAGGTAAGCCTAATGTATCTATTTATAGTTACCATGGCAACGAATACTTCTGCTAAATAAACATACCCTTTATTTAGTTGTTTAATGTTATAGGCCTAACCTAAACGATGTTCACGGAAATTTGCAATAATAGTTATTGACGTGAGCGAACTAGGCCCTGCTTATAATCGAGCTTTAGCTCGGTCTCCTGGTACTTAATAATAACCTCAAAACTAAGATGGTAAATGTTCAAACCAAATTATTTCTTATATTTTATAAAAGCAGTTAATAATAGTTAAAAGAAGCAGCAAAGCTCAGGTCTACACTTTAAAACCTTAACCTAAAAGCTAGAAATAGAAAAAATAATTGCTTCAAATTTTGAAATCAGCTGTTAATGGAAATATTGAAGCAAACATCTATATTATCACTGTTATTTTATTCAATTGGTTGCTATGGTAATAAATGTAAATACATGTGTTGGTTTATCATTCCAGAGGCCTAACCTAAGATTTTTTCCGACTAAATTTACAAATATTAAAATAAAAAAAGGTTTTTACCGAAATGAATTATAGCCTATGTTACTCAGGGATAGTGTAGCTTTTTATTAGTAATACTATTTTTTCAATCGGTTCAGTAGCGCCAGAGATTACCCCCTACATACAAACAAACAAACAAACAAACTTTACCTCTTTATAATATTAGTATAGATTAATAATAACCCCAAAGCTAAGATGGTAAATAATGTTAAATGTTCAAATCAAATTATTTTGTATATTTTATAACAGCAGTTATAATAAAGGTTAAAAGAACCAGCAAGGTTCAGGTTTATACTTTAATAAAAACCTAACCTAAAAGTTAGAAATTTAAATAATTGCTTCAAAGGAAATATTGGAACAAACAGCTGTTTTATCTGTTATTTTATTCAATTGGTTGCTACTGTATCAAATGTAAATACATGTGATGATTCATCAGTCTAGGCCTAACGTAAGATTTTTTCCAACTAAATTTACAAGTATTTACATAAAAAAGGGTTTTATAAAAATTTATTATAACCTGTGTTACTCAGGGATAGTGTAGCTTTTTATTAGTAAAACTATTTTTTCAATCGGTTCAGTAGTTCCAGAGATTACCCTCTACATACAAGTTCCTTTCTAGAACTTGAGCGTGTGCCAATATGTGATATAATATTATTACCTTGCAATAAATTCAACTTCAACTGTTCAACTTCTGTTACTGTAAGAAGTGTTAAATTGTCTTCTAGCTTAGTTCGGTTCATATTTTGCTTCAAAAGTATCGCCAAAGAAAGTAATCTATTGGGTGACCTGGCTGGCCACACTATTTCCTCCCTACAACCTATCTAAAATGAGGAGTCACTTCATCCAGCAGCTGTAGAACTTGGAGGTGATAACGGACTTAAAACTCGGCCCTTCAAAACAGTATACATTAACTTACACAATAAGGAACTCCGGTTAAATTTCCATCTGTTATGACCGGACTACTAATATTGTTGCCAATTACCCTAGCAGAAACTTTCACTTTCTAATGCATTCACTCATCCAATGTGGATTTTATCACTCCAATATCTATAATTATGCTTAACTTAAATTTCTATCGGAAAGTAACTTTATCCGAAAACTGTCTAGCATTAACAAAATTTTAGCTTTGTATCTTGAGAATATTGTGAAACGACTTATTGACAGTTATACCATGTTGTAGTGCAGTATTTCTAACCGATGTATAGAGGTTTTCAAAAACGTCTGAAGGACAACCGACAAGGTTTCTTCATTTGAAGGAGGCAAGACTCGATACATTTTTTAGAATTAATTAAAAATTGTGTGTTTGTTTTTTCACTAAAATGGAGTTATACCAAGCACCTTTGGTCATTAGTGTGAATCTTATAATTGTGAACATCGGTCAACAGTAAATAATTTGTGCTTTTCATTCTTGAAAAAATGTAAGAGGGCTTTGTTGTGAATTTCCAAATATAAAAATTTTATTTACTTCTACAGTAGAACTTGGATAATTCGAAGCTGAAGGAACCATTGTAAAAATTCAAATTATCGAAAAATTTTAGTTATAAAAGTAAAATTGTTTTTCGATTTTTAGGTTCTCAAAATGATTGAAATAAAAACTATGTTGAATATGTTTATTATATAAGGTTTATTTTTACCAATCAAAAGTAAATGATGCTTTTTTTATGTAGGACAATATAATAAAAAATATATACTGTACTTTAACAAAGTATTGTGAAATGCCCGATTGCCTTGTAGAATTAATTGTTTTTACGTTTGCAAAATCCTCCAGTACATTAAGAGAATGAAAAACAGCTACACTTACACTGTTTGTCCTTCAATGTATCGTCGAAATTTCCCAATTGCTAAAGAGCTTCAGACGTTTTGGGGATTGGCGAATATTCAACTTCAGCTTCAACTTCTTCTAAATGCGACAATTCGACACATTTTTTTTTTGTTTTTTCACTTTTTCTAAAAAGTTCACTTGTATGCTGGTCAGATTTCTTAACGAATACAGCTTTTTTTAAACAATTTGATATTGTTGCTTTAGTAACTTGTGACCATATTGTGACACATTCTTGTTGCTTGAAGGATATCAATCTTTAAATTTTTCTTTTCCAATGAATCTGTCACGAGCGTTTGTACAATAAGTCGCCAGTAAAAATGCCCTGATCCATTGGCTGTACAACTAAAGTCATGCTCGGGGGGGAAAAAATAACCGTAACCTTGTTCATAAGTGGAATAGAGTTATGCGCAGTACAAGTGTCAATAATCAAGATAATAGTTCTGTTCTGTTTACAAAAGGTTTTGTCAAGATTTAAAAACAGACAGAGATTGGGCAGAGCATCAATCGACAAACTACAGTATCGGTACCTAGAGAATTCTTGGGGGTAAAATTCTTGGAAGCCGGTACCGCGCCTAGAATTACAATACGTGTACAAACAATAGTGGCTAGGCTATGTCCTGCCTCCTATCTACCTGATAATGACCTATTTATTCAGCGATCTCTTTCAATCCACAAGATTTTATTTTTAGTGTTGATAAAAAACTTTGAATTAAAGAAGTTGACTTCGAATTATCCATAATTTGTTTACATTGATATCATATAAAGTTTGTTTAAATTGTTTTGTATACGGTGCTAAGAATAAATACCATAAATAAAAATTTGTATTTATTTGTTTTTGTAATGTCAACTTTATAAATTGAGAAATTCGTTTTAGTTTAAACAATATAAAAGTAACAATAAGCCTAATAATTTAAAATATCTTGTGGTGAACACTGTACATTCAACTGTGAGTTATCTATGATTTCTACTGGTTTAGACTGTATCTATGAGCTCAGAGACAACCTGATTTAGCCTCAAAAGATTCAGGAAACTAGTTTACGCATTTCAAATTTGATTTTAATAGAAGTTAAAGACAGGAATTCTCAAATTATATGTTTTTCTTGTTACTTAAAAGCATTTAAATTGCTTCAATATTGTGCTACCAATATCAATGATTTTACATGTTAAGTAAATTCTCATTTGTATATTTTGTTGCAGAGGTATTCAGAAAAGTGTTGATTAGTATAATCGTAAAATGGGCAGAAGAAACTCAAATTGAAACTCCAAAGCTAGTCAGAGAAATGTTTAGGTATGTATATACAGCAAATATGTTATGATAAATGCATAGATGGATGCATAATTTCATAAGTAGTTAAATATGATTATTTTAACTTATTTTGGTATAAAGATTCCATTATTTACCCTGCACAGAGGCAGCAGGCCAGCTGCATAGGTTTGGCATCCCTCCTGGTCCAAAGCCGAACATAACACTCACAACATATATTTAGATAAATAAATAACTTAAAACTGAATGTGACAAAAACAAAATTAATTAATTTTAGTTAACAGTCAAATCCTAAATTATACATAATTAAAGGTAAAGAAGTAATCCAAAGCTCAAATAATGTTAAATTTCTTGGCATTAACCTGGACTCAAATTTAAATTGGAAAAGTCACATTTCAGGTTTAGCCGAGTCACTGGCGTCAGTTTGCTTTGCTCTCAAAATGATTTCCTCTGTGACTAGTTTGAAAGTAATAAAAGCTGTTTATTTTGCCTATGTCAGTTCTCGTCTAAGATATGGGATGGCATTCTGGGTGAACTCTGTTGAATCAATTAAAATATTCCGTTTACAAAAAAGAATTTTACGCTCAATGTTCCATCTAAATTATAATCAATCTTGTATACCTTTTTTCAAAAAACATAATATTTTAACTTTCCCTTGCATTTATATTTATGAAACTTTAATTTTCTTTAAGAGCAATCATAATTTATTTGAAATTAATCAGCACCACCACAAACACCCTATCCGGCAAAAACTTTTTTCAATATCCTGTCCTTAGACTTAAATTTTTTGTACACGGAATTTATTACTCTGGTATAAAGTTGTTTAATACGCTTCAAGAAAATATGAAAAACTTAGATTCTATCCACAGTTTCAAGAGTTCACTCAGGTGCTACCTCCTAGAAAATGTGATCTATTCTGTAGAAGGATATCTTTCCACAGGTACCTGAGCCCAGTCTGCAGGTGTCAGGAAGGGCTTATTTGTTTTTAAAATCTTATAATCAATAATTATATATATAAACTGTATTAACTGTGTTTTTTTATTTTTAATCAAATTTTTATGTGTGATTTTGTGTATATTATGTATGTTTTATTATTTTTGTGTACTTTTATTTATATAACAATGTAAGTTATGACATGTCACATATTCCAATGGAATAAGTCTCAGAAAAAGTGATGAAAAGAATAAATAAAAAAAATAATAAAATAAATAAATAGATATTACTCTTACATATGTTTTTTCCTCTTATTTTTTTAACGAAAATAAGTAGTACTTAAAAAACAAATTGGAAAATGATATTGATAAAATACAAAAAGATTTGATGTGACAATAATAATAAATAAAATATTTATTTTCAAAAATTATAACACAGACAAATATAATTATTATCAAAAAAAGATAATACTTTTTGCGAAGTAGTATGAAATGCCCAACTATAGCCCGTCTCAACTTAAGTTGAGGCAAGGAGGGTGGGTAATAGGGTCGGTCTTAACCTTCATAAAACTGACCCTTATTAATGCCGCCTGAGTGAACCTGTAGGACACTCTAGTATAAAATTGCAATTCAGTATGTCTTAAGTCAAAACGAAAAAACGATATCATATTTAGTTTCACGATATTTTCCAGATAATTTTGATACCAAATTTGATTACATTTGGCCAACTTTGAGCTGTACTAGCATTATAAACTTTCTTAGTTGAATTAACATTACTAATATGGTTTACAACAATAAAGCCACAAAAATGTACTAGAGAAGTTCATATTTAAAAATATAATAAATAATCATTATTTGAGAAAAATCGATAATGTATCTGTTAGGGGTTGAAATAGCTACCCTTATTACCCGGGTTCAAACACTAGGTT
>JAGFPH010000005.1:2615763-2627918 GCA_018207615.1 Philaenus spumarius
AATAATGCTGTGCTAACCTGTTATGCCTCCTCGGCTCCCGAACAAACATCTGCTCCCCTACAAAGTATTCTACCCCTTCATATCTGTTGTCATCCCGCGTATACCGCTTGACCCGCGTTCGCGCCATATTTCGTGGTAAATCCTTCTGCGAATTGGGAACCATTCTCCGTGTTGTTACTGATTTATCAAAATTCCTTAAACCGTCATCCATAGGTAGTGCGCGACTTCCATGGAGTACTTTCCTACTTGTGTTCAAAGTCATTATACCATAACTCCGTATTGTTGACTTACGTTTGCTTTGATCATCTATTCCGCTTGGCAATGACAGATGACTTCAATTCAAGGTCGCTGACACAGCTATCGCGCATTGAATGGACTACGTTTCCGCGTACGTTATTGTTTTGCTGACGGCAGTGCATTCGCTTTCTCACAAAATTCAAATGTTTTTGTTGTTCCTGACGCTGTGTGACCTTCCATTGCAACTCTAAATTATCCTTTTTACTAGCGTTTATCATAAACAAACCTTGTCTCCGAGGCTTTTCCGGCTCAGGGGAATACCGTCGCTGCCCTCTCGGCTTTTGTAGCTCTTCCTGAAATTGACGTCTACAGTCCCTGGCAACGTGTCCTATTTTCTCGCATATGCAACATGTGCGTTGCTGCGCTGGATACCTGTACCGTTGCGTGTAGAATGCGCGTCCGTTCATTTCCGATCGCTCTTTATAATTTCCTGGCTCCTGCCTCCGATTGTAGCTGTAAAAGTTTCCCCTACGCGGCGATGCATGTCTTCGAATTTCGCCCCTGCACTCTATGGAAAAGTGCCCTAGCTTGCCACATTCCCAACATGTATAACTCTGCGTCGTATTCTGGTCACGCTGTGTATTTTTAAAACGCCCTTTAGTCTCATAATGCTCGTTAAAGCCCTTGCGCTCGCGTATCCAACTGTCGTCGTAAGATCCGTCTTTACACGGTGACTTACTTGCTTGGAAACGCCCCCGACTTTTACTATAATCTCGTGGCCTACTGTCGTATCTCGTTTCATTTTCATTCCGTCTGTTATGCCCTGACACCTGCATATTATCTAATATCGCCATTACCTTATCTATTCTTTCTCCCATCTGAACTACCTGCCTATTTGTGGTATCACCGGACGAATAACACCCTAATCGATTGCGCATTAAATAAGCTGCCTTCTCGTATGACCTAATATTGTCCCTCAGCTTTTTCAACGAAGAATTGTCCAACATTGCTATTTGCTGTAGTAATGCTGGGTTGAGCCCCTTCAAAATATATGCACACAACTCTTGTTCTGGCATTTCCGCATCTATACGTGCGCATAAGTGTTCTACGTCTGCCCAATACTGTACGAAGGATTCATCTTGCAATTGTACCCGATTATTAAGCTTCATTAACAACATCTCCTTTTCCAGCGTGGGTGTAAATGTATTTATAAACAGTCCCTTTAACTCCGCCCATGTGAAAACATTGTGCTTACGCTCAAAATTATCGTAAACCGTTAAAGCAACACCCTCTAAATACATGGGAAAATATAGTAATTTTCTGTCATCTGCCCAACCATTAGCTAACGATGCACGCTCAAACCTTGTCACGTAACTTAAAACATCGTCCCCCGTAGTACCCTGGAATTTACCCGGATCAAAGAAAGGTACTCGCTCTGCCATTTTTGATTGTATAAACAAACTAGCCGTACAACCTACGCCTTTTGTTGCCACTAACTTAGATCGTAAATTAGAACGTATGCATTCTAAATCTGCTTCCTCAGATGCGTGAAAACCTAAATCTGTCCAAATTTTATCAGCTCTATTTCTTTTCAAAAAGCCTTTATTTCAGTTAAAGTTAAATCAATGCAATCTGCAGAAACCACCGGAGTTCATTTCCTGACGTAAGCAAGACAACGCATGCCTACACGCTGTGGTATTTAAACACTGTAACACTTAACACATAAATGCAACGCTCGCAAATTCCTGAGCTCGGCACGCATCGAAAACAAACATAGAAACATATTATAATTCAGTATCTACTGTATCCACACTTCCAATTACTCAATCCGCCGAAAGTGCAAAATACAGCTATTGGTACCAAATAGAGTATGTTGACCCGTGAAGACTTACACGTTTCGAGGAAAGAAGGAGCTAACTGCTGACAATGAATTCCTACCGCGCCGTAACAATTAATTCATTCGTACTTAAAATATAACACAATACTTAAATTTAAAGACGTCGAAATTATGCTACAAACAAAAATACAAACATACCAACAAAAAATTCACAATAAGGTATCCAAAACGTAACACTGGCCATACAACAGGTATTTAAAACAATTAATTACTCATCAATAAGTTAAATCAATTACTTGTAAACCCTAATTCAATTAAAACATTTTTCAGCAAAAATTAAGACAACATATTTTTTCCATACATCTACATACGTATTTACTGTATCTTTAAAAAAAACTAAGTAATTTTACAAAAAAAAGTTCATTCAAAATTCGGCCGATTTTTTCAAGCAAAAACAATTTTTGGTAAAGACCAAAACTCCAGCTTAGCACCATTTTGTCAGGGGTTGAAATAGCTACCCTTATTACCCGGGTTCAAACACTAGGTTAATATGTTAATAACAAAGAGACAGATATTCAATAACAATGCATCAGTGGTTCAGTGGCAAAACTTATCTCTCTATATTTATTTGTACAATGCAATAACATAAACATAATATGGTTTGATACATTATCCTATACTTATGCTCTACATACATTTCCTTTACTAGATACTACTTTCGTATGACAGACTGAAACAAGAACTAGGTAAACAAAGCTACTGAATTTACTTTAATTAAACTTTCCCGTTAATCTTTTGACTCCAAACTCAATGTGATATTAATAGACTAAGTATTCTGTGACTCACTCAAATCTCATTCTATTGCAGAACCGGTTTCGTCCTTCTATCTCGTGTAGACTTCTCGTAGTGATGATGACTTGTCTCGTGTTGTCCAGCTTCCAACCCTCAGTTTCTCAATCACAACACTTGGCCAAGTCCCGGCCAAACGTCCCTAGCTAACTGGCCTAGCTTTCCGGCCCCACACTTTAACAGACTGGCCTAGCTACCGGCCCAACACCTTAACAGACTGGCCTCGAATCTAGATTAGGGTTATGCTTATATAACCCATCTAACTTCCGTGTTGACAAACTACACTGATCTTCCGTGCAACACAAAAACACTTCCGCCAAGCTCATCCTTCCTTATTATGATTCCTTGTTTACCTCCATCTGTCTTACGCAAAGTTATATCTTTACACCAAACATACTAACTCTAATACTGAATATAACTACTATATATCTTTTAACACACACCCCATCAATTCGTAACATATCGTTATTTGTCATAATACAAACAATTGTGTGTTTGTCCCATGTTAATCGGCCGACTTAAAGTGTTGTAACTGTTTTTTTTTTCAATACAAGAAATTACAAAATTAAATTTGTATTATTAATGATAAAGCGGTATTAATTATATTGCATTAATTAACGCAACATAATAAATAGTAATAACTTATTATAATTACCATATGTGATAGTTAAAACTTTCTCTCTTCGTTTCGGAGCTCATTTAAACGGCGAAGTTGGCTACCAATTTCAATGTTGAATAACCAAAACATACCTTCACTATTAAGCATATTTTGGTGTTGTTTTTGTCAAAAAACGAAAGCTGTATTTTTTTCTTAACATAGATTCTTAAAATAACATAGATTGTGGGTGTTGATTGCTAAGATTTTGTGCAATATCTCTTTTTGCAACTGAGTAAAAAATTAATAAAGTTTACTGTTTTTTACTATTTATGTCATACGTTTATGAAGACAATAAGACAATTTTTGAAAATGTATTTAGCAATCAACATCCGCATATGACAGTACTTCAAAATGAAACCAAATTTTTAAATTTATTCCACGATTCAATATGGCAGACAGGGTAGCGCCCCCTTAAGTCGGCCGATTAACATGGTACAAACACACAATTGTTTGTATTATGGTAAATAACGATACAGTATCGAGTTTTTTCTCAAATAATGATTATTTATTAGATATTTAAATATGAACTTCTCTAGTACATTTTTGTAGCTTTATTGTTGTAAACCATATTAGTAATGTTAATTCTAAACTAAGAAAGTTAATAATGCTAGTACAGCTCAAAGTTGGCCAAATGTAATCAAATTTGGTATCAAAATTATCAGGAAATTATCATGAAACGAAATATGATATCGTTTTTTCATTTTCACTTAAGACATACAGAATTGCAATTTTATACTAGAGTGTCCTACAGGTTCACTCAGGCGGCATTAATAAGGGTCAGTTTTATGACGGTTGAGACCGACCCTAATTACCCACCCTCCTTGCCTCAACTTAACCTGAGATGGGCTACAGTAATTATCAATAATAATAAAATTGTTAATATTTGCTGACAAGTACTAAAACTAAATACCTGTTTCTCAAAAAATGAGCTTTACATTAAAAAACAGAACTGCCATGAGGAATAATAGTACTGTAGTTAATATTTGTTGTCAATTAGTAAAACCAGATGTATTTTACAGTGGAAAATAAATGCGCCACTTGATTTGTGCACGTCAGTCGCAGTAGGTCGTAAATAATAAAAAGTACCTTTGTGAAAGTTAATAGTTCGTCGTCTTATATAAACTTTTCAAATCAATTTCAGCCTCAGTAAAAACAATGAACGGGCAAGACTTGCAGTGGCTCGAGCCAAGAAAATCCATTTTTGTTGTAAATAAAATTATTGTTGTGAAGATATCTTCATGAAAATGTTCGTCATATTATAAACAAATATTTATATCATAGATAGTCGCAGCAACAACAACATTTAACTAGCAAGATGTGTGTTTTCTCGACTCATTTAAAACCACTGTTCATCCTCGTCTTGAATAAAAAATATCTCCGTAAAAGTGTTCGTCATTTACAAATAAACTTTGAAATCTTTTCTTCGTGAAAGTGTTAATACAGCGTAAGTTTTAGTGTATGTTTGTATCGTCGTAACATGAACTCTTGTGGATGACTTTTTGTGTGAAAGGACAATGGAAACACGAATGTACAGGAATTTGTAATTACTTTAAAAACAGGTATTATTATTTGTTGCATTCTTAGAAGGACTATTCAATCAGTTTTCATTGTAAAGTGTCAATAGTTATGTTTGTTTGACAATTCATTGGGGACCATAGCTTGTATTTAAATAAGTACTTATGTTGTGCTTATCTTATTTAAAGAAATAGTGTAGAATCTTTTTAATTGGTAAATTACAATTAACAAGTTAGGTCTTTTTCAAAATTAAGTAAATTAATTAAAGTGACTAAAACGCTAGGTGGAGCAATACAAGGCAAGGTGGCATCACTTGTACGGCATCACAGAGATCAGTTTCGTCGTAAAATGTTCTGATGGTTTAGACTATGGATGGCGCTGGATAACGTTAGAGCATTGCCATTTGTATGTTGCTGGAACTATTTGTATGTTGTTTTAAATAATTACATTTTTAACTGCGTATACTTTGCAAACGTTTATTTAAACTTTCACCTTTAATTAAAATTTTGTCAAAGTAAAAAGTTTAGTTTTTTTTATTGAACCAAAAAATGTAGTAGGTTATTTTGTGTGTATGAAATTGTTTTACCTTGTAATATATTTACTTTCTGAGTTTATCAGGCTATGATGATCATTATTCTGTTTCGCCTTTAAATTAACAGAAATATATTTAATTTACTTGTTGAGGCGTAATTTACATTTTCAATGTATGCTTTCTCTCGCTCATCAACATCATCATATTATAATAGAACAATTTAACTACTAAAAGGTATTCTAAAAACATATTGTATGACAAGCATTACATTTGGTGAAAATACCAACAAGATTCAAAGAACCAATACAATATGCAGACAACAATTCATTTTTGTTTTCTGGATCCATTGAACTTTAAAATCAAAAGTTTTATTTGGCAGTAAATTTAAAAACACTATCTAATGAAGATTTCATATTGCCTAATTTAATGAAAATACAAGACCATTTTACTTATGCATAGTTTATTAACTTATTGTTATTTTTACAACCCTAATATTAAATTTAGCTCCTATCCAAATTTATCCTGTGATTACATTCAAACTATTTATGTCTTATTTTCTTGCTTATATTATATGATTGTTGCACACAGCCTATTAGTTCGTCAGTACGACAGTGTTGGAGAGTTAGTGCGTGCGTTAGAAAAGACGTACATAATTAACAACAAAACCAAAGAAGATGCAGCTCAAATGTGGGTCGGACTGAGTCAGATTCGTGCGCTGCTCCCAGTTCAGATGTCTCAAGAAGAAGAGGGGCTTATGCGAGAACGTTTGTGGTATGTTTATTCTTGGTGTTTTTTAAAACATTTGTGATGAATTAATTCATTACTACTGTGGTATTTAATGCCGTATATCAATGGTCTTTTGGCAAAACCTCATAACCCATTCTTTTACCATTCCTATACTTAACTGCAAAATATAATTAGTTGTTTGAATCAATGCAATTACTCGTAACAACATAAAGCATACACATTTGGGAAGGTTTTTTGTTTGCCCTGAAAAAATTGTCATTGGGGGTTACGAGATATTGCTAGAAGACCAACGATATATACCATCCTTATTTTTGTCCGTATTAAGGTGGAAAACGACAACGGACTAGCATCGCATTTATCTCCATTCTATTTACTCTAGGTTCTTCGTAAACTAGACAGTTTGTCCCAACTGTTGTCTATCTTTGTACATCAATTTCCTTGTTTGAAATACAATAGCCAGAACAATTGTCAATAAATAGATCAAAGTTTTAATCTTGATACATCACGCATTTCTCAAAGATGAATTATTTGTCAATTATTATTATTGACCTTGAAAAATCTACTTCTATATCTTAGGCTTGTTACTATTCTACAATTTGTCCATACGTTTTACTTACTTTAAATCATTTTTTTTTTCCAAATACTATATTCTAGTATTTTTTAATCAAAATTATCCACTGTTATTAACTAGTTTGTATGCTATTTGTTTACTTCGATTCCATATAATGACAAATTCAAATCGGGCATACAGTACTTTCTCCCTCCTGACCTTACACATGCAAACTCTAAGCCCTTATGCAAACACGTGCTAGAATCTTTAAGACCATTTGACAGAGCAAATCACCAACAGTCCAAATCCCTTTAATCAAATTTAAATTTAATCAATAGGTTACCTTCCTTAATTACTTAACCCTAGAACCGGCAGATCGCACGAAATGTGCGATCATGACAGCACATTTGTAACGCGTGATTGTATTGAATATTTGACCCACTAAAAATCTTCCAATCTCAAAAAGACAAACACCATTGGAAAGGTAATGTTTCAAACTTTATTTTTTGTATTTACAATTTCTTTCTAAAACGTATATTTACATACGTAATCATCGTTGCAGTTTATTAGTTTTCTACAAATCAATCAGCGCCCGAAAATTCATACAAAACCTAACGAAATTACTCAACTTTTGTCAATCTCTAAAACCCGCCCAGTAGGTTGTCTTAGTTAAACCTATATACCGATGGATTCATCACAATTTCCCCTATCCAAAACTTTCATCCAATCAAAAATCGGACCAATAGTATTGAATTTAGAAGGGGTTTTGTAGACCCTTGCAATTGGTCAGTTTTCCAACCAATAAACAGCGTTATGTATTTCACATGAGATCTTTATGACCTCAATAGTTTTTTATAGATATTTTGGTATCTTTGTAAAGATAATTCTTCAAGCTAACTTCCCCTGTAAACCAAATTTGCTATATTTGAACAGTTTATTGTGTAGGACCGTGGGAAAGTGACTGCTAATACGGTCTCACCTAACGTTCAAATCTGTAGCGTAACGGACTTTTATAGCATGGGGAGACATACAAGAATGCGCGCGCAACTTGTACAGACGAGAGTTTACTATATTTTTCTAACTTTTGTTGTTCAAATACTTCTAAGTCAAACACTTTTATGAAAAGATAATTTACAAGTATACAGTTCAGTTCTTTGATTTATTCTCTACACTTTGTTATAATAATATTTTATTTTTGGGCACAGCATATATTAGTAAATTACGTTTCTAACTTGGCATACTTTTGATAGCAGACTTGTAGTAAGAACATAAAATCTCGTGTTTTCAAAATAAGAAATTTAAAAATGTTAAATGTTTTTATACAGTTCTATTTAGAACTAAATTACGAAACTTTTTTACATTTATGGAAAAAATTACAAAAAATGTTTACTACATTTTATGTAGACTTAAAGTTGAACTTTTATTTTTCGTAACTGAACATTTTTTGTTTCTTGGGCTAATAACTTTCTAAATTTTACATCTATAATTTTTTTACTGGCATATACAAATTCTTTGAACCTTTCTCTACAAAAAAGCTACGGAACACTTTTGGATTGGGGTTAATTTACTATTTTTGGCGAATTTTTGAATAAATGCTTGCACACGCCAAAAAATCTATTTTCGTTAACATTGCCGGTTCTAGGGTTAAATAATTTTTTTTTTCAATATACCACGATTTTAAAACTAACTAAAATGTATAAAATAATTTTTGTATACCATACAGATTTCAAACTGGGCAAATTTTGTCCTGAAAATTTGTGATTGTGAGTTTTTAATAGCTATGAAATACTTGTAAGATTTAAAACGAAAAACGTGGGGCACATTCAATACGGTAGATAATAGTAAGAATTGTAGGAAGTCGCTATTGTTGAGATAGATATATGATGCATGAATAGTTCCCCAAGTCACTAACTTGCACTGCAAATGATATGAACTGTTGTGTGAGTGTTCTGTACAACAGCTACTTCGCACACTCCTTACTATTATCATTTCTAAAAATTCCCAATCATATATTTTCAAATAATCTGTATGGGGTTGGAAATCTTTATGGGATTATAAATCTGTATGAGAAATTATTTTATACTTTTTAGTCCGTTTTTAAAACGTGGTATATTAAAAATTGTTTTTTTATTTAAATCATTGTTTTTTGCTTTTTAGTCTTGTGTGTGTGAAGTTTTGCAATCGATGTTAATCATCTTAGTGAGATTATGACAGACAGTTCTGAGCTGTGTTTAAAGTTTTAATTCGCTTGCTTGTCGAGAAGTTAGTTTGAAATCGATTGCTAAATTCATACCGAACAGACGGTCAAGAAAGCATAGTAATAACAATGTGCTAAAAAATTTGACATATAATGGTTCCTCTTAAGGTGTCCGTCCTACCCATCTGAGGTATTCGTTAAAGAAAAATATCCAAACCAACCTCACGGATAATACCTCCATCAATATAATTTATTATATTGCAGTCCTAGTTGATAGACATATATGGTTTTTCTTGATGTTACAAATATTTTTACGTTTAAGGAAATTGGTGAACAATCACACTTTCTTCCAACATCCTGATTTAATCCGAGTGTTGCGAGTCCATGAAAACGTAATGGCAGTGATGATGAACACACTTGGACGTAGAGCACAAGCACAGTCGGATGCTCCTCAGGCTACCACAGGACAAGAAGGTGAAGCACCTGCTAAGGAAAAGGTTTGTACCTAAATTATAATAGTATTGTGAATATGTGTTTCACGTAACAAAATAACTCGATACTTAATTTTCATTCAAGTAGGTTCTTAAAGCAAGTGATAATACAATTTTAAATAATGAATTCATTTTCAGTATCCAGGTCACTGATTTATTAAAAATAAAGTTTCATACCTTCTTTTCTTCCGTCATGTGAACTCTTCTTTATATTCATTAGTGACGCGTTTCGGGACTTTTATCCCATCATCAGACACAAAATTACTCAATGGAGGTCGTCATACATTAAAATTAAATTACACAAAACACACATAGCACATTTCACGTTTAGGTGTACACCTTCTGGCGACCGGCCGGCAACTGTCAGTCTGTTGTCTAGCGCACTCTGAACCTGTTCTTACCGCGGGCTTTTTGGAGTACGAGATCTATAAGGCGTTCAAATCTAAAGATGTAAACGGCGAACACCAATTATTAAACGACCAGCTGAGTTTTGACTCGAATACGTTATATGATACGACGATAAGAATCCAAAAAGCCCGCGGTAAGAACAGGTTCAGAGTGCGCGAGACAACAGACTGACAGTTGCCGGCCGGTCGCCAGAAGGTGTACACCTAAACGTGAAATGTGCTGTGTGTGTTTTGTGTAATTTAATTTTAATGTATGACTACCTCGATTGAGTAATTTTGTGTCTGATGATGGGATAAAAGTCCCGAAACGCGTCACTAACGAATATAAAGAACAGGTCACTTGGCGGAAGAAAAGAAGGTAAGAAACAATTTTAAAATTTGAAGTCAGCCGTTCCAATAATTATTACATTTGGTGTGTCCGTAAATAAAACAAAACCAACATCACTCACTAATTAAGTAACTAAAAACTTGTGTATTTTTTTGCTGACATCTTCATGACTTGTTCATTAAAATCTGTATCCATCTAAAGAACACAGTACCTCAATAATACAAAATCACAGCTATCTGTAAAAAGTAAACTTTTATAGATGAAAACACTGATTTACAACTAGATTCACATATCCATTGCTCTAAACTTTATTTAGTGTAATAGTTTGTTCTGTTTTCCCTTATGTAAATGAGTAACATTTGTTGTACACAACAAATAAGTGAATTTAAGGAGTCGTGTAACTTTTTTGCAGGACACGTCTCATGAAATGGTGGTAGCTTGCTGCAGATTTCTGTGTTATTTTTGCCGCACATCAAGACAAAACCAGAAAGCAATGTTTGACCACTTGGCCTTTCTGTTAGAAAACAGTAACATCTTGCTCTCTCGGCCTTCGTTAAGAGGAAGTACACCTCTTGATGTCGCTTACTCATCCGTCATGGAAAACACAGAACTCGCATTGGCGCTCAGGTATGTGGTTTGCAAGCGGAACAATTCATTACAAATTTAGGTAGATCTCACGTTATTTTGAACCCATTTCTAAGTAATGTAATAGGCTGAAATAAAGTTTTTAGACTTGTCATTAACAAATTTATAATCTTACTAAAAAATTATGTAAAGTATATTCACTATTCATCTCTATGAGAAAGGGCTTTGAGGATAGCTTCATCAAAATATCAACCGGTAACAAATTTTATGCAAACCGAGATTTTTTTAAAATGTGTTTACATGGGATTTTGAAGTACCATAGCCAACGTCAATCGTTCAATAATAAACTTTTAACAATTTTCATGTTTAAAATATAATAAAAGATTTTGAGTTTATGGTGGGCGAAAATATTAACTTTTGAATTTTGGGTTATTAGTATTAAAATACAACATAAATTACTAGCGACATACGAATAAAAATTAAACTAAAATACTAGTACTATCCTTTTTATACCAGATAAATCAAAAATTATGAAAAACTCTAGAGAACTATCACCTTAACTATATAATAATTTTATAAATAATATAGATAACATGTCCAAACCATAAAATAGTATTAATACAGTAGAGTCCCACTATTCCGAACATAATTAGAGCATAAGCTAGATGAAAACACCTGAAACCAAATTGGAATGAAAGCTGGTTACTTACAGTAAATGTTGGCTCCATTTATACAATTCTGTAGAATCATTTTTAATCACTGCTAAACACAAAAAATAACTAATTTAGACACACCTAAGTGTAAGTTTACACCATCCGTTTTTTTCTTCCGTTTTGTTGTGCTTTCGTTAATAGAAATTGACAATACAATAATCCCAATGGGCCTGTTGGAATTATCCGGTTTTGTTTCCTCCGCATTTTCCATCCGTTTTGCGGGAAGGAAGGTACTGCAACAAGCGTCATGTGAAACGGATACCGGGTCCGTCAGAAAGAAGGAAGGATTAGATACAACAGCTAGATACCAGTAGTGTTGTTGCCCTCTGCCGGTTGCGTTCATCCGTTTTTGTTATTTCGAAGGAACTTTATTTTTTCTTGATCTTTTGTCAATACCATGCGATACTAATGGACAGACTGCGGGATGACAAAACGGTCAGTTCGAACAACCTATCCCTTCCATTTTTAGGTGGTGTAAACCTACACTAAGAAGTAAAGACAGTGATTTT
>JAGFPH010000005.1:2628318-2660805 GCA_018207615.1 Philaenus spumarius
TTTTTAGGTGGTGTAAACCTACACTAAGAAGTAAAGACAGTGATTTTTTTCTGACAAATGGCACCTAATCTACTTGAAGATGCAATGTTCCGCCATCGCCGATTGAACATAACATCATTCGGTGACGAAGCGTAAGGCGAGGTCAAGAGCATTTGCCTTTTGCCGCGTCAAGAACGTATGCCTTAACAAGTCAATACGTTGACATTATTCATGAAATCAGCCTTTTCCGAATTCCTGCTAAACCGAACAGTGTTCGGTCCCAATTAGTTCGGAATAGCGGAACTCTACATTGCAGTAATGAATTTGTGGGGTTCAAATAAACAAAAACAAAGGAATAAGCGATGGATGTACTGGGCTTGTCTTGTAAGTGAGTGTACCAGTTTCATCTTTGTTGCTGTTATTTATTTTAGCCTACTGATGGTCTTAAATGTTTTTCGGCTCTAAGAAGAAGACAAAATGACAAGGGAATAAATTATCTGATGTAAATGTGTATATTCTTCAAAGAAAACTAAGAGTTTAATCACTTATCTTAAAAGTACCATTATATTTGAGTAAAATCTAGTTTTAGAAATACAAAGTGTTATTAACGAATAATAACTAATAAATCGTTTAATGTTTTCACGCAGAGAACACTATTTAGAGAAGATAGCTATTTACTTGTCCCGATGTGGGCTTCAGTCGAACTCGGAGCTTGTAGAGAAGGGCTATCCTGATCTTGGGTGGGATCCTGTAGAAGGAGAACGTTATTTAGATTTCTTGCGGTTCTGTGTTTGGGTCAATGGTAAGTTTTCAAAGACATTGTATAAAATGTGAATAGTTTTATTATTGTACTGGGTTTAAATGAAATATGTTTTATCTTTAACTATCTGTGTTCAAAGTACTTGTGATTACCTAGAGTATTATTTAAAATTATGAAAAGTCTTTTAGTACAATTAATTATTGTAATTTAATTAATCCCTACATTGGATTTGTTTGGTCCATTGAGTTCATCTACCTTAGATCAACATTTTCCACTACAGAATAAGATTACACCATCAGATACATTGCACTTACAGTGCCCAGTGCTCTGGACATAAAGAGAGGACTGTTACAATACTACGGCTAGGCTGGTTTAACTGGTTTTCCTACTCACCTTTTTTACACCATCATATGTTGTGACAATATTTGACATAGTATTCCAGTTCAACGCTCTACATTCATCAACAGATTACAAGTACATTAGAATTGTTTGTGCTGGTTTTAGTCCCTTATATATAAACAAAGCATTATTCCTTATGCATTGTTGTTCCACATTATACTTGAAAGAAAATGTTTTTGATGGTCAGGGACAGTGGCAGCTCGTGGCTAAAATTATTTTGAGTGCTTTACTAGAAAATATTTGACCTTTGTTTTAAAATTCTCAGGGTGGCTAGTGACAGGGAAAACCTGGAAAAGTCAGGGAATTTTACTTTTCTGGAAAAATCAGGGAAAAGTCAGGGAATTTTGGTTAAGGTCAGGGAAAAATAACATTTCTTACGAAAATAGTTAAAAATAACTATTTAAAATCATAGATTAATACAATTTTTAATTGAGAAAATAAACATTAAAGATTAACTTTTAAATTAAACAATAAGAAAACCATGTGTCAGAGGAGAAACAATTATCGGCAAATTGCGGGAGTGATTGTGGCTGATTGTTCCAATGCACTTTCCGTGTTATGTCCTTGAAACCTTTCTCTAGCATGCAGTTTCTAAAAATGTTAATTTTATTTTTAAATGTTTTCGAATTTGGGTATCTTTGTATCAATTAATTAAATATTTAATGCAAATCTGTAGCCAGTAGTTGGATTACAAAAACCAATTAGTTATTTCTTTTGTTATAATATAATAAAATATAATTTGAGTAATTCATTGTTTAATTTAATATTTATAGTCATAAATGTGTAATTGCAAAACTGCTGGTTTTTGGTACAGTAACATAGATAGTATTAAATATTGAACTGCTATAATATTACCGTGTTTAATTAAATATTTAATTGATTTACTCAAATAAAATTATCATGGTTTTGTTTGTGCTTTTTCTAAGATTGGTCAGGGAAAAAGTAATTTAGTCAGGAAAATGCCAGGGAAAAGTCAGGGAATTTCAAAAGGTCATATCACTAGCCACCCTGAATTCTGTAAAAGGAAACAAACATGTATGAAAATAAATTTTTTTCAGAAACATGATAAAAGAACAAAAATCGAACATGTTTACTTTGACTTAAATTGTTACAGTTCAATGATCTAATCAGTTAAAAGTTATATACATTCTTCTTGTTTTAATTTGCATGAAAAGTTTAATAATTTCAGGTAAAAATCAATACATTCTTTGCTACTACTACCTAACCAAGCTTTGTAAGATATATTATATTTTAGATAAAACAAAGTGTCATGTTCTGCTTGTGTCAAGCCTCGCATGTGCTTCCTATATGCTCATGAGCACAACATCCAAACAACACTTTGAGTCTCTCAACTCAATTTTGAGAACAAATTTCATAATGTAACGGCTGTTATTAGTAAATTGAATTCTCCACCACTTGACAAAACTTAAGTTATCATTAATATTTAAAACATTTGTATATTGAATGGACATTATTCAATATTTTCTTACTAAACATTTGAAAATGTTTCAATATTTTCATAAAACGATGATTCTGTGTCGTTGCAGGAGAAAGTGTGGAGGAGAATGCTAACTTGGTAATCAGATTGCTCATCCGAAGACCAGAATGTTTAGGACCAGCTCTCAGAGGAGAGGGAGAAGGGTTACTTCGTGCTATTATTGATGCCAACAAGGTATAATCTATACATATTTATAGTGTTCCTAGATTATATAGTTTATAACATTTGTATTTATCAATTAATATTGTTAGTGTTCCTTTAGCTTTTTAGCCATTTAAATTTACTTTGTAATTATTTGACAAATATTGAATATTTAATCGAGCTTATATTTTAATAATGCAAAATCTGGAAAAATCTCCTTATTTTTTTCAATTTGAATTGTAGAAGTGGAAAGAAACAACTTTATGCAGGGAAAATATTTTTAATTTGTTAAACACACAAATGCATATATGTTATATAAAAAATTACAGCATTCTATCAAAACTTAGTTTTTTTATATTGCATTTTCTAAAACATAGTATTAGGCCTATTTGGGCACAAAAAACAATGTTTAACTCAGCTGTCTGTATGATCAGTGATAAATGGAACTAACTATAAGATTGTTGTTATACTCAACAAGAATTGCATGTTAATTATCACATCGAACAAATTTTCTTTTGGAGTCATCTGACCATTTGGATGCTGACCCTTTTTGCGTAAACCACCATCGTCCAGTACAACTTCTCCTGACTATGCAAAATTATTATTTTATGTAATGTGTAAGCGACTAACACGTGATAAATCTCAAATTAATTTCATTTTAAACAAAGAACTTCAACAAATTCTAAAATATTTGAAATACATTCATTCACAGTGATAATTTTATCTTGTGCATCTCATATAATATTGATCCTATAAGAAACTTTAAATGAAGAACTTTTCTCACTTTTTCTCTCTTTTTCTTGGGATTTAAAAATCAGTTTCTAAACTTTCCAATATGGCTACCAAGTTTAAAATGTCTTATCAGACTCCCTACTTTTTACAGTGTTTCTTGTACTTTTTATAGAAATATCCTTTTTATTCTTCAATATTTTTTTATAAACCCAATTAATTGTTTAGGAGTTGGTGCATTATCCAACTTCTCAGTGTTGAATCAAGTTGAACATTTAGCTAGACATAGTTATAGACAAATATCTAAATGAAATAAATGGTTTGGGGAACACGTACAGATATAGGTGAAATCCACTTTAGTTTTAAGCTCAAGTCAGTAATTGAATATTCCATGAAACAAATTGTTATGTCTTCCCCAAATTATTTATTACAGTTTTAGTCATATACCAGTATTTCCTAGACTTATACAGAGTGTCCCAGAACTCTCTGGTCCCCATTTGTGGGTTTGTTCCTGGAATCGAAGCAAATATATTTCACAAAATAAACATAGGTCTACGTGCTTACTTTTTCGTCTGTATCTCTGTATGTGTTTTTTTACAAAATAATTGATAGGTACCTAGAGAACAGTTTGAACGATTGAGTTCAAACTTGACATAATGTTATACCTAACAATATCTATTATTTAAGTAAAATAAGTGATTATATCCAATCATGCGTTTCAAAATGACGACTGTTTGAAAATTTTAAACCTACATTACTCAAAAAGTGTACATTTTATAAAAAAATTACAAGTCACCATTTTTGTAGCCCTTTTAATTCCTTATCTTATGGTTAACCTAATCGGATGAAGGATAATAGCTAAGTTAAAGATAATAACAGCACACATAAACACAATATTGTTGTGTTTACTGTGTTGGTATAGTATGCCGGGTTGAACAAACCAATTGTTACACATATCTTAACTATTATCCTTCATCAATTTGATTTGATAGTTACACCATCTGATACACGATAAAAGGGGCTTCAAAAAAGGTGTCTTGACATTTTTTGGTAAAATAAACGGTTTTTGGATAATGCAGGCCGCCATTTTAAAATGCATTATTGGATATAATCACTTATTTTATTTAAAATAGATCATTGTTAGGTTAAACTTCATGTCAAGTTTGAACTCAATCGGTCAAACTGTTCTCTAGACAACAATTAGTTTGTAAAAAACACATATAAACAGACAGATGAAAAAGTAATCATCGTAGACCAATGTTTATATTGAGAAATATGTTTGTCTCGATTCCACGAACAAATCCACAAAAGGGGACCAGAGAGTTCAGGAAGACCCTTTTATAAGTCTAAATGTTTAACTTAATACAAAAATGGGAAGTTTGAAAGTACAATTATCATTAACTCCTAAATGAGTTTGTTTATAGAAAAATTAAGCTTTTAAAATTCCATGTAAAATCCTAAATCATTATTAAAAATATTATGTTGGTTTAATAAGTTATTGGGTGTCCATAATTATGTTGGATTTCCATAGACATATTGAGAAATGGCTGCCATTTAAAAAAATTGTCTCTTAGTGTGTTATGGGATTGTCATCCTCATATTTACTTTAAAATAGATTAACATTTCTATTTATCTTACCACTATAATATTCTGGATTCTATTTCATGATTGCTTGATTGTATCTAAAGAAAAATTACATGTTTTACTATTCCATTTGCAGATGTCCGAACGTATAGCTGATAGACGTAAAGTAATGGACGAAGCAGAAGGCACAATATGTAGTATGCAGTTTGAACATCCTCTTCCTGAATCTGACGAAGATGAAGACTATATAGATACAGGAGCTGCAATACTAGCATTCTACTGCACTCTGGTCGATCTGTTAGGAAGATGTGCTCCAGACATTAATGTTATAGCACAAGTAAGTTGTGATGAAATAGTGTCTATCTCTGTCAATATAGGTACCTAAAAGAGAAAAAAAGTATGTACGACATAGTGTGTCAAGGTAAAAAAAAGTATTATTTCAGAAGTCATGCTGGATCATGAAGTGTCTTGGAACAGCACATAATGTCTAAGAAATATAAACTAAACTCTTTTTTTTTAAACTTGTATTTTCTCAAAAGTCGGTGCCAATATGTCATCTTAAAATCTGTTTGCTACTCTTTACTATATAGCAGAATTGATTATACCAATCTTAAATACATTTATAAATTTGCAGAAAAAGTGTATATGGAAATTGTACATACAAATCATTGCTAAAATGAGAAACTTCAATTCCTTGTCTTATCTATACTAATAATATAAAGAGGTAAAATGTGTTTGTTTTTATATGTAGGGGGTAATCTCTGGCACTACTGAACCGATTGAAAAAATAGTTTTACTAATAAAAAGCTACACTATCCCTGAGTAACATAGGCTATAATTCATTTTGTTAAAAACATTTTTGATTTCAATATTTGTAAATTTAGTCGGAAAAAATCTTAAGTTAGGCCTAGGACGATGAACCAACACATATATTTACATTTATTACCATAGCAACCAATTGAATAAAATAACAGATAAAACAGCTGTTTGCTCCAATATTTTCATTAACAGTTGATTTCAAACTTTGAAGCAATTATTTTTGTTTCAAACTTTTAAGTTAGGTTTTTATTAAAGTGTAGATCTAAGCCGTGCAGGTTCTTTTAACCTTTATTACAAGTTATACAAATATACGAAATAGTTTGATTTGAACATTTAACATTATTTACCATTTTAGTTTTGGGGTTATTATTAATTCCATACCTTTGACCGCGACGGAAACTTCGACTCTGAGTTGCGAGCCCGAAAGGCTAAAAAGCAGCATAGCGATGGCATGCCCGACGGCAAGCAGACGTAAACTGGACGGATTCAGTATTATAAAGAAAACATAACACGGTTATGTGTGTAGTAGGTTCCAACGAGGTTGGCGTGCGGAACACGCAGGGGTTTCCCCTAGTCTTCTTATAAAAGTAAAGGGTGTACCAAAGTGATCTATATTCATTTACAAAATTTTGCATCAGTTGTATAATTTACGGACTCACTATGTGTACATATCTATGTGTGTAGATGTGAGAACATAAGTGTGTATGAATTATTTGTGTATGTGAGATAAGATATTGATGTATATATGTCTACGTATGTAAGGGTGCGGTAGTGAGTGGTTGGGCATATTTGTTCAGATATTTAGTTTTTTCTTTCAATTTGTTTTCCGGTTTTATCCTTTTTAAATAAAATTGTATTTAATGTGCAAAAATAAAACTAGTTGTTTTAGTTCCATTATTTTTGTCTCTTATTTCTACTGAAACTCTGTATTTTATTTTTGTTTATTTATGTAAATGATAACCTCTAAAAATGCTATGCTGTATGAGGATCAAATTTCTGTAACAGTTATAGTTTGATTATTGCAGCTTGGGCATCACTGAAGATGGCGACTTTGTCGTTGAAACACGTTTGAGTTAATAAACGTATTAGTTGTGAAATTCTGTGTTTAAGTTTTATTGTATCGAGTGTGTCTTCTCACAAGCCAAGCTTAAAATTTATTTATATTTTCACTTCAACATTTTAGTCCGAACTATTACAAATTTCAGCCTAATCGGGTTAAGCCTAACTTGGTTCTGTAATAAAATCAATATAGAATATTGTTTCCGATAGTTTTGTATTAATTTCAGGGTAAAAATGAATCACTAAGGGCTCGCGCTATCCTGCGCTCTCTTGTCCCTCTGGAGGATCTGCAAGGTGTCCTCAGCTTACGCTTCACTCTGCAGAACCCAGCTGCTGGTGAGGAAAGGCCAAAGAGTGACATGCCTTCGGGCCTTATCCCAGGACATAAACAGAGCGTAGTTTTGTTCCTGGAGCGTGTTTATGGGATTGAAACCCAAGAGCTATTCTTCAGATTACTGGAAGAGGCATTCCTTCCTGATCTTAGAGCCGCTACTATGTTGGACAGGGTAAGCGACAACTTAAAATGTACTACAAACATTTCCGCTTCAAGTCAGATTTGATTAATCACGTCCGAAAAGAATCTTGTTTTTCTTGTTTTAGGGACTGTAATTTCCTTTAGTTTTCCTTCTTTGTAAATTATTACTTAGGTTTTAGTACATACACTTATATAGTTTCAAATTTAAATTTGCAAAATGGTTTGAAACAAATGTTGTATTCCGCAAATTATTGATTCCATCATCTAATTTATAATGGCCACACATTTTAATTAAAATGGTAAGAATATTTGAACTGTTTTCTTTGATTATAACTTACAATTAGTAATTAGTAAATTAGTTTAGTGGACTGTATCTGTGTTTTAATTCAAATACCTGAACATCATTAGGTGCAGTTAGTTAGGCCTAATGTAGTTATCTCTTGGTTTGAATTCTGATGTTTCATCCTAATAAAATTAAAAGTCTTCCGTATGATTCAATAAGTAATAAATAAATTATCACATATATTATTTCTCAAGGTCACTTTTTTGTCGGTACGCCATAACTTCCTTAATACATCATCAAATTACATGAATGAGGCATAATTTTAAAGCTTTCCTTAACCGCTACACCGGAAAAATATACAAAATACAATTATACGAAAAAAAAAGAGATAAAGAATCCGAAAGTAACATTGATGTAAGATCAAGTAAGTTGTAGGGATATTTTCCTGGCGTTGGCAACACTGGTAATAACAATACCCAGCTGGAGAGCTGCTGTTACACCACTACATTGCTATTTTTAATTAATTGTAAGCGTAACACATCTATTCTTTACTTCAATCCTCACCTATGCCCATGACGCACTAAATACGCACTATACGATACTAAATATACGGTGTGTACTTTAATTAAGTGGGATTTAAGTAAGTTAGAATGCGAATGATTCGCACGGGTCAGCTAGTAATAATAAAAAAGGTTTAAATAGATAGATAACATAAAATGGTTAGAAGTTTTTTTACAGAGAGTGCTTTTACAAAATTAGAGACACAGAACTTGAAAGAAGAAATGAATAAAGAAAAAGAAATGTAACAGAATAACAATAATTAAACATGTGTTTTTTCATATAAAGTTAAAATAATTGCTTTCTTGATAATTGTATTTTATGAATACTAAACATGAACTATTGATCGACTTATAGATTTCTTTGTATTTGTTTAATTATTTTGACAAATGTTTTGGTTAGGAATGAAAGTAAACCATTGTAGCGGTTGTATTTAAAAAAAATATATAGATGACCTAAAGATGGTGAGTTTTATTTTATCATGATCTATATGTTTTGTATTTTTAATTTTTTTAAAATTAATTTCTCACTATTCTATCTCACTTATTTATACTTATTTAGAAACAATTGACACTTTAGGAAATAATAGATACAATTTATTTTTTATGATAGTAAATTATGTTAATGAATTATAAATTTAATTAGTTTTAAGTTGCAAACTATTGCAAATAAAAGTTATTTACTGAAAAGAAATGTTAATATTTTAAAACAATTAATTAGGCATGTTATACAACATTATTACTCAACTACGGCAGTCTCAAATTAAAAATATAAGATTTAATTTAAAGTTATTTTACTGTTAGAAATTGTTAAAGGCTAAAACTAATTACTTTTGTTGTTTAGAACGATGGTTTGGAATCAGACATGGCTTTAGCGATGAACCGCTACATAGGTAACTCCGTCTTACCTCTTCTAATCAAACATTCCAAGTTCTACAATGAAGCAGACAACTACGCCAGTCTTCTTGATGCAACACTACATACTGTGTACAGGCTGTCAAAGAACCGTATGTTAACTAAGGGACAGAGGGAAGCTGTTTCTGACTTTTTAGTTGCACTTACCAGGTTAGTCTTTATAAGTGTTAAAAATACTGTATATTGAAATTGAAACTCATAATCCTATGTGATAATGTTGTTCTGGATTTCATTTTCAGCCAAATGCAGCCCAGTATGCTGTTGAAACTGTTGAGGAAATTAACAGTGGATGTGTCGAATCTGTCTGAATATACGACTGTTGCGCTAAGAGTAAGTTACAATTTATAAACTTTCGTTGAATATCAAGTCTTTGATTTTTCCTTTTCCCACCTAAAAAAGAACCTGTATGGGATCGCTTGTTTTGTTTTTCCATTTGCTGTACCGTCTGTCTTGGTTGATTTTCTCCAGAACTGATATAAAAGTATCACAATGACATTTGACAAAGTTATAACGTACGTTAGCCGACATTCAAATAAAACAAAACTAAAAATATATTTTACTATGAATTTTGGAGGTTAAAAAACGTAGATTTTATTATTCTGCTGTGGAAGGTATCTTCTAAAGAAATCAAAACTATTTTAAAAATCATTTTGTGATAATGTGTAGTTTTTAAGAAATTTCCAAAAATATTGCTCAAAACCATTCCTTTCTTTATATTTGACAAAAATCAGAGGTATTTATATACTTTACAGAAAAACTGTGGCGGAACCAAATTTTTATGAAAAATATGTTTTTCATTAATGAGGCTTACAGAACGCTATATTTTGTGAGCTACCACCTCCTTTCACTGGTCCCCTGCATTAAATTTCCTGCTTGTTAGTTTGATATGGCATGGTGCTTCATTGTAGTTAGAGTTAGTAATATCATTTTGGTCAAACTTTCGGAGAGGGGGGGGGGGGGGGGGTAAGTCATTGATGTGCAAGTCCAAATTTGTTGCTCGAAATTTAACATTATATTATACTAACATAACGCTTGCAGAATACATAGATAATAGCCATTAAATAAATGATACAACTGGGCAATCTGATTACTACAGTTAGTATATTCATAGTTGGCAGTGTTTTCAAAGTAAAGAAAATGGATTTTAATGAAGAAAACATGGTTATTGAAATGCATGCCAACAGTCTAAAAATAACTTGTACGAAAATAAAAATTATAGTAAATAAATAAATTATATTCTAAGAAGTTTATTTGGTTTTAAAATACTAATTTATTTTGAATAAAGACTATGTTTGTAATGGTTATATAAATAATTGTATGTACCTATTTATGTATTACTGTCAGTTTTCACATTTCCATTGTTTTATTTATTTTTTCAGCTGCTGACACTGCACTATGAAAGATGTGCCAAGTACTACGGCTCAACCGGAGGACAAGGACTGTACGGAGCATCCAGCGATGAGGAAAAGAGGCTTACCATGATGTTATTCAGTAATATCTTTGACTCACTCTCTAAAATGGTACTTACATCTGCTCAATATGTAAAAAACAACAAATATATAAAAGTATTGATAATGTTATGGTAAATTTAGACAAAGTTTCATTTATGAAACTGGTCAGTATAATATCTCACAGTAAATTTAAAATGATAACGTAGGATATCAATTGATATAGGTTGAACAATGATTTAACTAAGACTCGTCGAAGGATACGGATGTACAAAACTAATGATTAACTTTGTATTTATTCCAAAGTATTGCTAAATTTTTCTTTAGCCAAGACTCCTTGAAATTGCATGCAAATGTATGAATCCTTTACTTTAAAATGTATTTTATTTTAATTTTGTAGTTTTCTTTTCTTTCTAAAATGATGTTATTCGTTCAATAAGCACAAGGCATAATTTTCAGAGTTACCTAATTTTATTAAAATGTTCTAATATGATTTATTATTTAGCCGTAGTATAGCACAGTGTGAAATTTTAAAGTTATCCTTACCATAGATCCTAAATTGACAAAAATTTTAAAAATTCTGAATGAATAACAAAATGTCAAAATCAACAATACAAACACTCCCTATTCTCAGTTTCAAGGTTTGCCAAACCTGCTGCTTTCAAAACAACTCTCTACCTCTCTCTCATGCTTATTTTTCATTATTTATCTCAGTTCAAACTGTATTCTATCAAACAAAGATATGATTTCTCATCGGTCAAATAAATTGTATTCAATTTCAGGACTATGATCCAGAATTATTTGGAAAAGCGCTTCCTTGCCTGACAGCGATCGGTTGTGCTTTGCCACCTGATTATTCATTGTCTAAAAATTATGATGATGAGTTTTACGGAGCCAAAGCACCAGCACAAGTTGGGCCGTCCGACGGACCTTACAATCCTCAACCTATCAACACTTTGAGGTAAGTTTAATTATAAGTGCTAATGTATTTATAGTAAAGTTTATATCGTGTAGAATCCTTTTGGATGTTTGTTTTCAATAAGTACAAGAATTTTTAAACTAAAGAAATTTAATTTCTTTCCAGTATTGCATTGAACAATGATCTAAACACGATTGTACAGAAGTTTTCTGAACACTTCCACGACGCTTGGTCAAGCAGAAAGATGGAAAACCTTTGGGTCTACGGGGAGCAGTGGTCTGACTCGTCAAAGTCTCATCCGAGGCTTAAGCCTTATGGGATGTTAAATGACTATGTAAGTATTATATCATCATCATTTTTTAAATACGCTTGATGTTCGCCAAACTTAACAAATTATCAATTGTTTACATAACTACACAATAATAAAGTATAAAATAAAATAACAACCTGTAATATGAAATAAAACTTAACTTTTTAAACAAAATAACAGAGAATAGGAAATAAAATATTTTTCAACCTCTAGGGCAAGCCCGTTTTTAGGTTGCAGATATGGTAATCGTGTAAGTGTGCCCTGTATAATTATTTTTCTTAAAAAATAACTCTCTAGTGATTGACAAATTTTCCTGAAAACATAAGAAGCATCATTTCCTTGAGTACTATTTTCACACCTATATTTTATTCAAGAAAGAGAAATACTTGAGAAGGGACTGCATTTCTCACTTCGACTTCTCACTTTAGTAGTAAATAGATTGTTTCTTTTTTTTATTTGTTTCTTCTTATCTTGTTGTTTTTGTCGACCCAAACAGATGTTTTTATCCTCTGGGTTTTTATTGTTTCACTTTTTGTTTTTATTGAAAACAATGACAACTTACTATATTCTAACTACAGTATTGTAAATTTTGTCTATATTTGATAGAAGATGTAGTAAGTTTATGAAAAGGTGTTTAAAATATTTAATTTACCCAAATTAATTAAATGCATAAACCTCACTTTGTATTTTAAGTTGAATAAACTGCTTTTAACTTGGAGAAACAGGCATTTATGTGGGATTTATTCTTACGTTTGTTAATCTGTAAGTCTCAACAAAGAATCAAAATTAAGATGAGGTTTTCTGTACCTGTAATTATGCTTATAACGAATAATTATTTATGTTACAGGAAAGAGAAAGATACAAGGAACCTGTACGAGAATCTTTGAAAGCACTGTTAGCTATTGGTTGGACTGTGGAACATTCTGAAGTAGACATACCATCTACTACTAGAGGCTCTGTCAGAAGACCATCTAAACCAAACATTGTAAGTTCAATACTTTAATTGTTTCTTTACATGATTAATCTTAGTACATTTTTAATTTGCTGTACTGTTTATTTATAAACAGAGAAGAGTTATGTAATTATGTAATTATTTATGTTTATTTATGTAATTATGAGATGAAGCTAAAAGTTGACATAACCAGATTTTAGTCAGTCAATATCTCTCTCTTTCTATATATATAATTTTTATAGAGATAGAAAGGATAAAATTCCTGGCAAATAATAATTATAGACAATAATTAATTTAAGTCATATACAGCTCTTTTAAAGGAAATGTGTAGGATTTTAGAAGGTATGAGGGTGAATCACATTAAACAGCAATTATTAACCTTACTGCTTGTGTGTAGTATAAGCAGAAATGCTTTTTAGATGTTACTTGTCTAATGTTGATATTACTTGGAATTGTGAATTACCTTGGCTGTCTGGCTGTGCAGCTTGAAAAACAAGTGAAATACTAAACCTTTTTTATCGTTTTCTCCTTAATTAAGAAGTGGGAAAAGATAAATGTTAAATGTGGCCTATTTTTGTCATACTTAAATGCTTTCGGTTGAACAAACATCGGCTTCCTCCAGTTAGTCCGTTCAATCTAGCAAACTAAGGAACACTTCTTTCTTCTTTTCAGAAATAAACATTTTGTGATTTTTTACTACTGTGCTATCCATAAAAGATTCGAAGAGGGTCAGTGGGTCTAGAAATAAACACTAATAACACCTTGGATGGACATGTACACTATGAAAAATTACAATGTTATTAATATTTAAAATACTATTATCCTTAAGCAGTTTTAATAAGCTGTAAGGAAGGAGTAAAAACATAATTTTTCTTTGCGATAGTTGGTGTTGGACTTTCAGTACGTAACAACCAACAATAAAACTTGTGTTATTTAAACCAAATAAGTATTGATTGTAATAATATTTGAACCGTAACAAACATTTTGAACCATACAAAAATGATTGCTGTATTATATTTATGTAACACTCAAATATTCTGCAGACTTTACAGTGTTAATGTTGTTGTTTCTTTTAAAATCTATATTTTGTTTTGTACAAATCTATACTACATAACCAAATGTTATTTACAGATGCAACAGCCTAGTTTCGTAAGTACTTTTGCTAAGTTATGTGTTTAATAACATTATGTTATTGTTTAGTTGTAACATCTAATTTAACATTATTTGTATAATTAACTGATTTTACAAAACAGTGTTTCTTCGTTTATTGGTAATTTTTCATCATGAATAACATTTTATATATATATATTTAATGTTATTCTGAACATCAACATATTTTGATGTTGTATGAATGTGCAAGTTTTAAAACCATTTATTCAAGTATTAGACATCTAACAACGTTTTTATCTTAATAGGTAACTATTACTTTTTTTTTTTTTACTCTGTACAACATACAACTTGTGAACAGGCTTTGTTAAAATTGTATGTCATGCCATTTCTTTTTAAACATGTTTTAGCTTAGTTCAAATGATGTACTAGCTAGACTATGAAGCCCTTCCACTAAACCTAAACCAAGTTACATATATTATTTATTTTACAGCACTTTCTTCCTGGTATTAGATAATAACAATACATATTGTACGAAGAAAAAAAAACAAGAATTTATACATAAATTACTTGTTGATAAATCAATAATCACAAAAGTTTGATTGGAAGTTTTACAGACATCAAAATCAAAGGTAAATTGAATTTTAACATTATAACAGGCCACATCAGGCAACACAAATCTAAACACATTTCATAAATTTGTTACATCAAAGAAAAAAAGAAACTCAATAGGTACAACAGAAAAAGCAAATAAAATTATTAAAAAAACAAAACAAAATCCCTCAGCAAGTGTTTACTCAGCCCGGACTTGAACTATAACAGTTAGTCCCTTCTTAATTACACTGGGCAGTAAGTTACACTAAATGCTGCAGAAAACTGTATATAGACTTAAAATATGGAAAACAAACCGTGGTGAATTCCAAGTCATGCAAGGCCTATAAAAACCTTGGAACAGTATTTGTATGTAGGGCAGATTTTTCACAGCATATTAATTATCAGATTCCAATGTTTGTTTCAACTCAGTAGGACTGGCTTAGTTAAACTTACTGCGAATAAACTAGATCGTTTCCTGAAGTGTTAATTATTAATGATGCGAAGGTGGCTGTCTAAAACTAAATTTGTTGTTTGTATTTACTTTCCACTTCAGTTGGCAAAAGAACTGTTAGTGATGTTAAAAGATACTGGTCATGTCCATAACTTTCTTAGTAGACATTTTAAATAGCCTAGATAAAACATATGAAAATGTTTAATATAATTAATACAATAACAATATAATAAATAAACTATTAAATTGATCTGGTTTACTCTATTCTTATAGAAGAAGAATATTTAAAAAAAATTGCTTACCTATAAAAACTTATTTATGTTTAGTTTTTAGAAAAAGAAGGTGTGTGTGGCATAAGAAGTAATATGGGCAGGGAAATTACAGCATGTCTAAATTCCATTAACAGGACTAAAAACTAAACTTTGTCTGTTGTTTATGTTTTTTAAATTTCTTCCTTTTTTTAAATTTTATTTACTGTTTATGAAAGTTTTCAATTACCAGTACTTTCAACTATTTTATAACATTTAATAACATGGAAATCAGTTTGATTATTATTGTTTAAATTAGAAAACAGTAAATTACTTTGTCCATAATTCCGAAGGAATTTCAAACAATAATTTTGCTACAAAATACACTATTTTCTAATGTTATGAAAATTAATTTGAATTTACTATTGAATTATTACTGAGAAAACATTTTTCTAAAAGTAATACATTTTACAGTCTACTAGACAATATGTTTTAATGACATAAAAAGTGTAATGTTAAATTACTTACATTAGTAGGACTTTGTAAAAAAATGTTTCTTCCATTGAATTCAACACATAATGTAAATGGTTTACAATTTAACAAGACCAGTAATTTACACTAAAGCTTGTTATACTTGATTTTGTATTATAATGGACAGAGAAACACTGCTAGTTCAAACTAACTAATCATAATATGTGTTTATTTATGTTGTTTAGATTTTATAAAACTAAGCCGTAGAACTTTAGTTTTCCTAATTCTATATGACTGTATTTAATACATTATTAATTTAATTAGTCTGTATCAAACCTTAAATAATTCAGGAATTATTAACGTATTGAATAATTTTTTTTTAAGTTATAGGTTATGTTAGTATAATGCATTCATAAAGAGTGCTTTCTTTTGAGGTTTGCTGGAAATAAACACATAATATTAATACAAATATATTTACTTAGTTTATATCTCTCTTTAAAATATTTAGCAAATCATTTATAACTTTTTACGACATCAGTAACCAAATCTTAAAAAGTAATTTTGCCACCTTATATTATTTAACTTCAAATTCATAACTGTACCAAAAATAAGTTTAGAAACTTTAGACATAATTTGAAATGTATAAAGCACTACCTATAAAGTCCAACATAATAATCTATAGTATTTACCTTTTTAAATAATTTGGCAAATAGAAATTAAGTTAAAATATAAAATAATTTTCGCTAAATATATTACATAATAAATGTTATTTCCAGATGCAACAGTCTAGTTTCGTAAGTAATCTTCCTTTTATGTGTAGTAACATAATTTTATGAATTACTGTACATTATTTGTGTCATTGGTTGTTTTTCTGTGTCTTTAAAGCAGTGTTTCTTTGTCTTCTTGTATTAATATTACCTTGTCATCATAAATGTAGTTATGATTTAAATTATTGTATACTCTCACTTAAGTGTAAAAAAACAGATACAATATATGTAGGTTGTATAGGTTGATTTTTAAATTTGTGTTTAATAATGTTCCAATGTCAATCAGATCAGCATTATGACAAGTTTTGATAAATGTCATTAAAACTTTTAGTCATATTAGTAGTTTGTTTTTTAACTTTACAAGTAATTCTTAACATTGATTCACAACATACCATTGAAGATCAAATAAATGTATACAAAAATACATCTGAAAATCAGGAATATTTTCTAGTCTGACATTCCAAGCTTATTGATGAATTGGATCCTAATGTATAATGATTTATTGTTTGAAAAAACACCATTCTAAAATAACAATCGCAATACAGCAAAAGCTCCGATTAACCGAACTTCAACCAACCAAAACCCGGGTAATCCAAAAATCAGAAATCCAAAAATAAAAGCCCTATTGTATGTACAATATTTAATTTTTTTTTTAAATCAAAATTTTAAAAAAAATTTTACGACTTAAACATCTATTAGAAATTAAATAGCGGCTTTAAAAAAATGTGCTAACGTCAAACTTTGAATTCAGTTTTCTCAGAACTCGAAAAATGTTAGAAGACCCCCTTTGTTTGATGTTGGGCCGCCTATTTTCTCCCTCCGCTAGAATCATACCACGAAATAAACAAACTACATATTTCTTTTCACATGTTTATTTATGCGCACAGACTAACTGAAACTTTATTTTTAACGTTTTACACACAAGATGTAGGTTGAAAATGTGGGAAAATATAATCTCCGGATGGTCCCGTCAAAGTCGGTAGAGGGGAGGTTCCACTATAGTAACACTGCTAACTCTCCCGCCCCTCATAAGACCATGACACACACGTTTGGAGGGAGCAAGAAATAAACAATATTACTGAGTTTTTTGAATGAGTAATTCAATATGCTACAAACTATTAAGTATAGTACACTATATATTGATGTTCCGTAATCCTAAAAATTTAATTTTAACTTAAATAAAAGAACATAAATGTAGAATACAAAGAGATTTTGAATTCGTTTGAACTTCAAACTTTTTAAAACTGAAGTGTTAGGTCTTCAGGGCTTAACCTAAAAAATTGTTATCCGAAATGGCTTCCCCCTCTTTAGTTTGGTTAACTGGGGTTTTAATGTAAATCCTTTTCTAATGTAAAGCTCGAAAGTAGTTCCAATTAGCAAAATTGAGTTCTGTTAAAAAATAATGTCATTTTAGATTTTCTACCCTTGAATCAAATTATCAATGAAAGACCACTTTTCACCATTAACCTTAGTGAATAATATTTAATAATAATTATAAATTAGCATTGGCTTATTAAAATTACCAACTTTGTCTCTTAACTGAATAACAATACGTCAAAGTGACATAACCTTTTAATAACATTAACACTTGATGAATGTAGACTTTCTCAAGCTCAGCTCACATCTTAGTTTATTTTTTCACTACCAATATTTTAATAGTTATTTTTTATTGTTAATTTATATACTCAACTTTAACAAGTAGGCTGAGAAACATTGCTGCTCTATGTTGTAAACTAATTCTAATATGTATTTACTTTGTTCAAATTTTACAAATGTGACAGCACTTTCTTCATCTTCAGTGACAAGCTTATTGTGCTAATCTTTAGGTGTAGAATAATCGTTGTCTTTTTAAATGTCTAATATTTATATTAACTATTGATGTTGTTTTTATGTCTAAACTTGTTTAAATTAAGAAATCATTGTCAAATAATTGTTAACAAACAGTAGAGGTTGTTGGATAAAGACAATCGTACAACAAATCACTCATCAGGAATTGATGAATTGTTCTGCGCTTGGTTTGCAAGTTATTTTTTTTTTCTCCTGGAAAACTATTACTATAAACAAAGATTGCAAGAAAAGAAATTGCTTTATTCCATTTTCAAATAAATGTATACAACAATTTTTACATAAAATTAATTCTTTGAACTTGAAGAATTTCTGAGAACTGGTAAGATACTAAAGGGAGATATAATTATGATATACTGGGTCTCTGAATAAAACCTGAGACTTTTTATACACCTGTTTCTCAGCTGTTATTTTGTTTAGACTGTTGATTTTTGCAACAATTAAGAACCCATGCCATTTCAGTAAACATGGAGCAGTGGACAGTTCAACATAGTGATTTTGTTATCGAAGCTTTTTAAAAAAATAATGATTCTATGATAGCTACGCAACAGTTATTTCGTAACAATTTTGATGTTCCTCGTCATGGTGTTCCTGGTCGCCGGATCTAACTTCTTTTGACTTTTGGTTGAGGGGCTACCTTAAGAGTAGGGATGTGTCGATACCAGATTTTTCGATTCTCGATACCGATACCGATACTTTGAAAAATCGATTCTCGATTCCCGATACCGATACCTAAAAAAAAAAAAAAAACTGTGAAAAAAAATAAATAAAATGACGAATTTCCGCAAAGAATACGACGTCCGAATATTATTAGTGCTAATTTTAAAAAACGTCGGCGTTAAAAATAATTTAAGTACCACAGTAAATGCCCGCAAAAAATCGATGCCCGAGTATAATATTAGTACCAATTTTATGATCTACCATTGGTGAAATGTTATTAAAAATAAAATGACGAATGTCCGCAAAAGAATACGACGTCCGAATATTATTAGCTCTAATTTTATAAAATGCGGCATCCAAACGCAATTTAATATACAACAGCGTATGTCCGCGAAAAAACCTACTCCCGAAAACAATCTAATGTCCGCATAAGAAAATACAATTAACCTAGTCCAATGAAAAACACGTGAGAGTTTCATTAACGAAATAGCAGAATGCGTTGCAATTTAAAATAAAACAAGTTTTTAATTATTCGGAATAATATTTTTTACGACTGACTACGATTGCGTTACTCGGAATATCATATGTTTTGTTTCTGAACGTTCAATTCGGATAAGTTCAGAAATAATCGGAACTTCAATCATCGAAAATTTGATTCGACGGCGTCCGTTTAGTCCCGCCGAAGTCTGAACAACTTGTTAGAACAAAGTAGCCTACTGTAATATCAAAGTTAATAACGCTGTGTGTACATACTTACAGTATTCAGTTTTAGTGCAGTGTTTTATTCATTTTTCTAAATTAAATTTAAATATTGCGTCGATTTGTTCGGGTAATTAAATTGTGCAGGCCTACTCACTTACGAAGGGTTGTCAAGCGCTCGGCTGACTCAACAGCCGCCGCTGTTCCGTTGAGCGCCTTAACTCCCTGACTCCTACAACTCGGCTGATTATGCGAGTAAAAACCTTTAAATTCGGAATTACGTGCACGACGGGCAGAACTATAATGTACTTATTTATTTACAGTACATTTCCGCTTTCGGATAATCGACACTATACTGAATTAACATATTAATTTGATTAAGTTTAGTTAGTTGAGGATATGTGGAAACTTAACCGGGGTAGGCCTTTTCAGCAATGACATCGAAGTGTGGCAATATTTTATAATAGACGTTGAAAGTGATGGACTTTTGTTTGTAATTTAACTTAGCTGAATACTTGTATTTAATTATCTGTACATAACATACTTAATCATTTCAGTATTCAAATTAAATCTTATACTTTACTCTTAAATTATTGTTAAATTCCTTGAATAATAAATAGAACCGATTTGAATCTAGAACCGGAAACCAAAAAAAAAAATGGAACCGACCCATCTCTAAATAAAAAGTAAAACAAAGGAATTCCGTCCGGATTCCCATAAAAATCATAAATCACGGGTAACGTAAGTCCCAACAAGTTTTACCCGACTTCAAACAAATAAAATTATTACTTTAAAGTTTAAATAGTTTTGTTACCGATCTATAAAATGTGTTATTTTTCTTCACAGTAGACACCCTAATTCTATAGACACGATAACAAACGAATCCTTAAGTGTTTGACCTTGAGCCTACTCTAGACTTCTTGTGTACAAATAACAGCCTACGCATGAATAAAAATAAAACAAGAAGCGTTTACTTATGAAAGGAAACAATTGCCTAAAACATTTTACTGGGGAAAATGTCCACTTATATAAAATTAATAATGTTTTACATTTTCCCTACTGATATTTATTGTTAAATGCTGAATTGAGTTAAAATACAGAGAATGCGATTGCAAATACCGGAGATTACATTCACGGAGTCTTTACGAGAACGGGCAGTTCTGACAACTGAGTATCTCATGGTATCGGTAATCGGTATCGAGTTTCGGCTATCGATTCTCGATACCGATACCAAAGCTAAAGTATCGGTGGTATCGAGAATCGGTATCGAGAATCGACCCATCCCTACTTAAGAGCAAAGTTTTTGTCACAAAACCTCACACAATTGCCGATTTAAAGATTTCATACAATGAAGTTGTTGCAATACCAATGTCCATGGTACATCGAGTAATGGCAAACTTTCAGAAAAGATTAGCAACATGTGTGGATGTTGGTGGAGAACACCTAAGTGATGTTATATTCCAGAAATGAAAATGGCATAACTATGTTCATATTTTAACTATTTGAATAAATTGTAAATATTATTTAATATAACGTTATTTTATTTTGAAAACCATCAGGTTTTATTGGACTACACTTTACATAGTTTTAAATGGGGTTGAGATTACCATATACCACTGACTGCATATAAACATTCTTAAGCACATATTTGTGTAGTTAATCAATTTGCTTGAGGTTAGTCTTAAGAAGTGAAGGGCACAGAGCCTTCGAAAGATCACTCCTTAATTTTATCTGACATTGTTGTCAATAATGCAGTATAGCTGGACATTGATATATCACCAAGAGAAGATCACCATTGAATAGTGCTGGATGGAATATAGTATTTGAGTTACATTACTGTCATAATTGTATTATGTTTACATTGTTATAAGCATACTTTTTTAGTAATCTCATATTGAATATGTTTTGTAGAAATATAATTGAACTGAGAGAATAACGTTGTTGTAACTAAACATCTTGAAAAAGGTACAAAAATATTTTATCTTCAAAGATTAAGCCTTCTTAGTGTTTGCAAAGAATTATCTGTGAGGGTTTCTATAAACCATGATTTTATTTAGTTAATTGTGTTTTTGACTGATTGTCAAAACAGGGTGATGCAGGATCTCCTTTCAACTACCATCCTAATCCAATAGACATGACCAATCTGACTTTAAGCAGAGAGATGCAAAACATGGCAGAAAGATTGGCAGAAAACGCTCATGACATTTGGGCAAAGAAGAAAAAAGAAGAACTCATTACTTGTGGTAAGCATTTCTTATTTGATTATATTTTGCTGCTAATATTAGTATTGTAGTTATCAGCAAAAATGGAAACTGACATTTGAGTAAGCTAACCTAGGTATACAATACCTCATTCAAACATACACAGTGTAACGTATGCAATTTCCATGGACGCATTGTGAACAAAGTTTTATTGAGTTTGAATTTTTTAATCCTATAATATTAGAGTGATTTCCGTATGTATGTATCCAGATTTGAAAACGGCTCTAACGATCTTTATCAAACTCCACATATAAAGGTTTTAAGATGCATAGAATCAATTGCACTAGGCCTCATACTATAGAAAAATGGGAAAACCCCAAAATTTCATCTATAATAAATATTCAAACATGTCATTGAGCGCTTTCTTGGAATTCCCCACTGTACTTCGTCGTCTGTTTTAATGTAGTTTAACACAAACTGTACATATTATTTCAATGTAAGTTATATAATAATATTAATGTAACAAGACAGTTTGAATGTTTCTTTGGTGCTTATTTATTAAATAGAGTGATTAGTCCACGGAATCTATATATATTAAAAGAATTTGGTCAAAACCTATTTCCAATCGCCCAGCCTCTCCTAATGGACCGATTTTGATGATTTTTGTTTTAAAATGTGTCTTATTACCTGTAGATATGTCATCAAGCATTTACCGAAGTCCTAGGACATTAGGGCTACGCCCCAGTGGCCCTCAAAGTTTCAATGTTAATCTTATGGAAGGTCAATCTTAAGGAAGAAGAAGAAATATTTCTTTTGATTTTATCAAGGACACAAAAACAGCTGTTCGTATGAAAAGCTTAAAACAGCTGATTTTGATCAACAACTGATTTGGATCAAATCAGTATCAAATGTAGTATTACCTTTTTGAGGTTACATTGACAAACTAAAAACAAACACAAACAAAAATCAACGAAAAATGCTAACTATATTTTAATTCAATTCAAACATTGGTTGTTACAAACCTATTATATATAAAACAGCTAATTTGGATCAAAAACTGAACATAATCATTCACAGATATGTCAAGTCTTATATATTATCATCCGTTCAGCCGCTATTCACCCGAGAAGGAGCCCCGGTATACAATCCTTCAAATTTCCCATGTTAATCTTATGGAGATAATGTTTAATGAGTTTGAGTCAGCTGCCAAATAAAACAGCTAATTTATGCTCGGTCACCTATGTACAAACGAGCAAAAGATTAACGAGATTCTTTATCGAATTTTCCACCTGCGAGCGAAGCGAAGCAGCCATCTGAGGCCGAAGGCCGAGCCGGGGTTGGGACGCGAAGCGTCCAGGGGCAGAGCCCCTAGTATCTATATATTAAAAGAATTTATGAAAACTTGTGGCAGTCAGTACGGCCATTCTATCAGGCCGATTTCCTTATTTTTTTTAAATTGCAGGTAATCATTCACAGATATGTCATCAAGCATTACAAATCATGTATCTTTCGCCTTACAAACGTTATAATCAAATGCAAATTTCTGCTGTGTATTCCTTATGGGGGGTTTTTTTTGGTTCTTTGTCCACTTTGCGTTCGTATACCGTCCATCCGATTGCTTTGAAATTTTGCATAGTAACACAGGTTAACCCTGGGAAGGTTTTAGGCCATTTACCGAAGTCCTAGGACATTAGGGCTACGCCCCAGTGGCCCTCAAAGTTTCAATGTTAATTTTATGGAAGAAAGATTTCTATTGATTTTATCAGGGGCACAAAAACAGCTGTTCGTATGAAAAGCTTAAAACAGCTGATTTTGATCAACAACTGATTTGGATCAAAAACTGAATATAATTTTAGGTTAGGCCTACAATGAACTAAAACACAAATTATTATAAATAAAACATAACATTTGTTCTATTGATTTTATCAGGGGCACAAAAACAGCTGTTCGTATAAAAAACTTAGCAACATATCATGTTTGTTTACTTTCATTACCATAGCAACATTACTTAGAAAATTTGAAGAATATTACCTTTTTGAGGTTACATTGACAAACTAAAAACAAACACAAACAAAAATCAACGAAAAATGCTAACTAACCAAAACACCAATTGGGCTAGTTATTAGAATCAAGTTTTATTATAATTCTTCACAACTACCAGTTTTTTTTAGATTAGGTAAAATTTTCCAACTGCGAGCGAAGCGAAGCAGCCATTTGAGGCCGAAGGCCGAGGCGGGGTTGGGACGCGGAGCGTCCAGGGGCAGAGCCCCTAGTATAATATAAATATAAAATGATTTATCAATAGAACATTTATTGCTAAATAATATCATTGTTTCTATATTTAGGACAGATTTTGCAATTTAATTTGTAAGAAGAAAATAAAACTTGGCCTAAATTGTTAGTGAAATAGTAAACTTTATTATAGGCTTGGATCATTTCTGAAGCATTGCTTTGAGGTTATGGTTAATCCTGTAATATTGCTAATATATCTAGGCCTGATTTCCCAACATTTTTACCATCCGAACTGACAATTTTGTATTGGATTTGTAATTAATTTACCTGATTATAGAAGGAAGAATTTCTGCCTCAAGTTTTCAGTGTTATGTAAAATTGTAAAAATCTAATGAAACTACAACTTTTGCTTAACCCTGCAACTGTCAGACTACTCAATTTAAGTGGTCATGGGGGCGTGGCACGTGTAAACGATCAATTTGACAACTCTACTTGTAATAAATATTTCTCCCACTAAAAATTATTCAATCGCAATAAATCAAAACCTGTTAGAAAGGAAATGATCTAAACTTTAATTTTTGTACTTACAAGTTTTTTCTAAAACATATATTTACATACGTAATCATCGTTGCAGTTTATTAGTTTTCTTCAACAAACTCGGCGCCCGTCAATTCACCGGATTTCGTCACAAAACACGAAGTAACGCATCTTTCCCCTCTCTATAAAACTCGCCCAGTACTTCTTCTAAAGTAAACCTAGATATCGTTTGATTCTTCACAATTTCCCCTATCTAATACTGCCATCCAATCAAAAATCGGACAAATAGTTTTAAAGTTGTGGGGCGTTTTGTAGACCCTTGCAATTGGTCAGTTTTCCAACCAATAAACAGTGTTATTTATTTCACGTGATATCTGTGTGACCACAATAGTTTTTTAGAGATATTTTGGTATCTTTGTAAACAATATATATAATGTTTTTATACAGTTCTATTTAGAACTAAATTATGAAACTTTTTTACGCTTACGAAAAAATTACAAAAAATTTTTACTACTTGTTATGTAGGCCTAAAGTTGAATATTTTCCTTTCGTTACTGAGCATTTTTTGTTTCTTGAGCTAATAACTTTTACAATTTTACATCAATAAATTTTTTAATTGTTTATATGAATTCTTTGAACCTTTCTCTACAAAAAAGGTACAGAACACTTTTGGATTGGTATACAATTACTATATTTGGCGAATTTTTGAAAATATGCTTGCACACGCACCGAAATGACTTGGCGTTGCAAAACATTAACATGGACAGTTGTAGGGTTAAAAGTATGTACACAAGTGAATATTCATAAATAAATTTTACACAGAATATAGTTAGCAATTAATTATTAGGCATTATATACTAGGTATTCAAAAACACTTATCAAATTTTATGGTGATGTAGAACAGATAAAGATAGACAATCAAAACAATGTGTTTGATGATATACTTGTAGGCTATATGTTATGTATAATTAAACTATATGTTACTCGCATGCTTAAGTTTTTTATATGTTTTGTTTTATAAAGGTGGAGGCATTCATCCTCAGCTTGTGCCTTATGATTTACTAACTGACAAAGAAAAAAGAAAAGACAGAGAACGTTCTCAAGAATTCCTTAAGTATCTTCAATATATGGGATACAAATTGCACAGGTATGTCAACTAGTGTACCAGTGCTTTGCTATTGTAACAGCAAACTTATTTAAAGTTTTACATAAACCTAACTGTATTGGGTACGGGTAGTTATTTATAAGAGAATATCAAATAAATAAAATATTTTTTTATGTCATCATACGTATAAAATTGTATATAGCCTACACAGATTTTTCATTTTGTTCTGTATACACGTCAAACATTTAACCGCATTAAATAGTTAATGAATTCATTTTTCCAGTATCCAGGTCACTAATATATATATATAATACATAGTTACTCAGATTTTGGCAGCAACTTCAAACCAATTAAGATTTGCAGTAAAAGCAAATTTATGAACGGTGTAGAAGAATTTGAAATCTACAAGGCTTTTAAAATATTAAACTCAAATAATGAACACGGATTATTAAACGGCCAACTGAACTTTGATTCGAACACCCTGTATGACGCAGCGATAATAATTCAGAATGCCCCCGGTATTATTGTAGTTTTATTTTGTGTTCTGTTTGATAACGCACAACCAGTCGATATCCGGGAGTCGTAAGATGCGCATCTACTTACTGTGTTTTTTAAATGTGTTGTGTGTTATGCATTTGTGTATGTGTATTTAACGTTTTTGAGGTTTACTGCGGAAAATAAAAGATATTGTACTTTATTAGATAGTTACAATTTAAAATTTGGTAATTTTGTCATCAAAATATTTTGCCAAAACCACAAAGTTTAACAACTAACACACTTTATACAGGTCTAATAATTTCTTCAAAAAGGTTTAATTTGAGGTTTACTGTACAGGAAAATCTGTGAAAACCTTGATCAGCTGTCTCATTATTAAAAGCACGTAGTGAGATTTCACTAATAATAAATCAGCCGTTAGTTGTGAATACAACATTACCATAAAATTCATCACAACTGTTTGAAGGCATTTACGTTTTGTACATTTAACAAGTTCAAAGTACAAAATGACACATTTAACCATCAAAGTGGCAGACTGCAGTCTCTCGGGCGCAAATGCAACCCGCTCGAACCTTAGCGAGAATTTGCATATACTTGCATAATCGATAATTTAACCCACTTACAACAATCCAATTGTAATAAAACTGGCATCATTGGAAAGGAAATGAATTAAACTTTAATTTTTGTATTTACAACTTTTTCGTAAAACGTATATTTACATATGTAATCATCGTTTTAAAATATGCATATTGTGTTACAGCTATTTCCACGGGCGAATCTGCATACAATTGTACTGTTATTTCCCACTTCTTCAACGTTGAAATCCCTCTACTGAAGTATTTATATCGAGATTATAAAGCTACCATTGGTTTCTTCAAGATTTTATCTTTCTAATGGCGCCTTCCAATCAGATGTCACTATTTTACTAAATTTATTCCTAGAATGTCTGTAAACCCTTGCGATTGGACAGGTTTTCAACCAATGAAACAGCCCATTTGTCAACAGAAAATATGCCTACTCTATCAAATGTTTTGACAGATGGTTTTACACCATTTTGTAGAGAAAAGACTAACCTTTTTAATGGTGGGAACTAAACTAGAATAAACCAGTTTTTTTGTTTGTCTAGACAGAGAGAAAAGTACATGATTAGAGCGATCTGTTGTGACCGTTTGCTCGGTCTCGTTCCCACATAATGCAAAGCACTCTTCTTGTAAGACGGCAAAATGTCATTTGATTCATGTCATTTTGTTATTCAAATAAAGATAACTCAAACACTTTTGTGAACTAAGGAAAATCAATTATACCGTTCTTTTCTTTGATTTATCCTCTACACTTTGTTATAATAATATTTCATTTTTGGGCAAAGCATATATTAGTAAATTACGTTTCAATCTAAGCCTAGATTTGTTAGCAGTTGTGTACTTGGAACATAAAAACAGTTTTTTTCAAAATAATAAATTTGAAATTGATAAATGTTTTTATACAGTTCTATTTAGAACTAAATTACGAAACTGTTTTACGCTTACGAAAAAAATACAAAAAATGTTTACTACTTGTTATGTAGGCCTAAAGTTGAACTTTTTCCTTTCGTTACTGAACATTTTTTGTTTCTTGAGCTATTATCTTTTACAATTTCAAAAGAAAAAAATTTTTAGTGGCATATTCAAATTCTTTGATGTTTCTTCTACAAAAAAGCTACAGAACACTTTTGGATTTTTGTTCATTTACTATTTTTGGTGAATATATTTAAAAATATGCTTGCAAAACGCTATAAATGGGCTGGCCAATTTTAGCTTTAACGATGAAAGTTCTAGGGTTAATATTTTGGTTGAGTGTATGGGAGCGTTTAAACTTTAAATTGATATACATATTACTAGCTGGCCCCGATACAGCTTTGCACGGAAAGACAAATCAAAGTTAAATGTATATTAACAAAAAAAATATATCAATAAATATATATATTATACTATGTAATTCTTATGGGTATCTTTAGTAACTTTGGCCCCCCCCCCCCCCCCAAAACTCATTGATAAATCCAGCAAAATATATTCAACTTTACTTTAAAATAAATAATATGGCTCTGTACAGTAACCTTGTAGTGTGTTCTAAATCAAGAGTAAAAATGTATTTTTTAAATAAGTATGTAAAACATTAGATTTAGTTTTGACTTTTGTTCAAAGAACATTTCAACTCAAATTTATCATAAAACATAATTTAGAAAACAAATGATATGTTTTTATGTACATAGCCTAAATTCTTCTTAAAGTATTAGAAAAATTATTAAAAGTAGTTGCTTGGATGAAGAGTAGATTTTTAAAAGTTTATATAAACATATCTCCTACAACCCTTCATTTACTGTTTTTCAGGCATTTTCTGTGTTTTCCAATAACCATATAAACTTTAGAATAAATAGAAGAATTTATACTAAATTTTGCAAAACTCCATCCGTTCTAGATATAGATCTTGATATTGAAATAAAATGAAATGGAGAAAAAGAACATATATTTATTATAATGGTATTTGATGTGCCCTATTAGATATGAAGGTTTTATGAACAACGTGCATATAATTTAGACCTTATAGAGCATTTTACTTTGCACCTGTATTTACTAAAAACAAAATAGCTAGTTTTGTAGATCCTGTTAATTGGAATAGAATTAAAGTTTAGTATTTTGCTAAGAAAATTAGTAAAGTATATTATTTCAGACCAACTAGACAAGGAGGGCCTTCAGAAACAGAACAATCAACTGCACAGGCAACAGGAGTATCAAGGTTTGCATACAGTCTACTGGAAAAGTTAATACAGTATGTTGACAGAGCTTCTATAAACATGAAACTATTGAAACCTTCAACCACTTTCAGTAGGAGAACTAGCTTCAAAACTTCTACCAGGGATATTAAGTTTTTCTCAAAGGTAAGTATTATGTAGTTTTATTTTGCTATTTACTAATACAGATCAACTAAGAATTTACAATTTGGATTGCAGGATTCTCAATATATGCAACAATTTCTCTGCAAGGGGGCCAGTCCACTTTATCGCAATCATTTTGCAGATTAACACTAAATAATTTACTGTGATCTCAAATAAAGTCCTACTTGCACAATTTTGTCAGGTTTTGCTCAATGTAAGTTCTAATTAATAAAACATTCTTTTTATTTATAATAATAAAAACACTTATTTTTAGTTTAAAAAAACTTCTTAACTCATTGAGATATATTGAAAAATACAAATTTGCCTTGTTTCTGATGAGTTACAGAACAATAACAATTAGAATCACTGTTTAAATATTGATAACAGGTTTTTAATTCACTTTTAAATTTAAACAACTAAAAATTGCAAAATATTTTCTCAAAAGTGGTTCAAAATAAAGTTTTCTTTCAAACTTACCTTCATGATTTTAGTTCATATTGCTGTGACAAGTTGTATCCTTGATTACTGATAAAAATTTGGTAGCTGGAGCACTAATAGTTTTTTTGGTATGAAGGCAACTGTGACAACACAAAAACTCAGGTTTTGGAAAATCGCTGTTAAAGTTTAATTTCACAATACAACTAACATAACATTGATTTAGTTATATTTTGATAAGTTAGTTAAAAATAAAGATATTTTGATAAAAATTGTATTAAAATGTTCATAAAACATTAGAAAACAAAAAACAAATTTAAACAAATTTATTTATTTTTTATTTAGGTGTATTTGTCCCTCTTTTTATAACAACTGTTAATGAACCAGTTCGTATGGCTTGGTTCTCTTGTTAACAAACGTCATTACTTGCTTCATGAATCATTAGCATTTCTTAATCTTCATGCAGATAAAGTCGTCTGTCGTGTCATGTTGTGTTTCACATTTCTAAATTTCCTCTTCTAAAAGTTGGTCCCGATGTAGGTTGTCATTACTTATGTACTAAGGTGGATTCACTTTATACTATAACTTTGTTTCACTAGCACAATCCCAAAGTGGATATTATACTCCCATACTGATCTTAGCTTGTGTTTGGACCAGCAGCAAATACATCTGTCTGCATTTTACATTTAACACTTTTTTCTTCTTTATATGTTCCTTCGAATTTAATTTTAACATCTAGAACCATAATCAAATAATTTGCAGTGTTTGCAAGTATCAACACCTGTGAATAACAGGCAAACGGACAGTATTTTATTTAAAATTAATTTGCTTTTGTTTAGCTTTTCCATTAGGTTATTTTTACCATTGTTAGCCCCATTACTAACTTTACTGCTTTTTTTAGTTTTTACTGCAGCTTTGACACTTTTACCAATTACTAAAGAACATTTTCATTTGCATAAGTTGCTGTGTGTACATTTACAACCTAATATATATCTTGTACAATTTAAGAACACATACACTTCCTTGTGACTTGCCAGCATGTATCTTCTCCATCTCAGAATAATCAACACCATATCCAACACGGAAATATCTATGAGAAATATAAAATTTAAACTCAAATTAGATTTTATCGCAAAAGTAAAATTACCATTTTGGTTTTTATGTTTTTTACCCTGTTTTATAAAAACTAAAATGAAGAGAAGATGTAGACTGTTAAAAACTGAGACTCTTCCATTACGTTCCATTTCAGAATCAAAACTTCTCCATTTTAGAAACCAATGGTATCATAAATATTTAATATTCTCATAATGCAAACAAGCCTAAACTCAAAAGCTTTTCTTATTTTAACTTTATGGGCTAAAAACTACAGTTATTGAATAATACGGAAACTTTAGTTTAATGCATATTATGACACTATAAAGAATCAATGATACATTGGAACCAATTACTATTCTGCGATAAACTTGATATAAATAAAAAATTATTAAATGAATTGAAATCTGAAGTAATTATACCTCTATGTTTTACTTTACCGCACGCTTGTTACATCAGCTGTTAAACAGCTGATGTAGGATGGTCTGAAAATTTTGATTGTTGTGGGACTAACCTCTGTAAACACGTTTTGTTTAGTAAAACAGATCTTTTTAAAAACTAAAACTCTAATTTAAAATGTAGCTGTAGGAAAAACTTTGTGTGTATTACGAGTGCAAAGTTTGCTTTGTCAGCCTCAATAAATTTTAACGCCTGAGACATAACACTTATCTCGTGTGATAAACTGGACTTTGCACCTTAGATACACAAATAACTATTTATTTGCACGGTTTTATATTTTAACTTTTCTAGGTAGTACTACCTTTGGTGGAAAAATACTTTAGCACTCACAGGAACTACTTTATTGCCGTAGCAACAGCTTCTAATAATATTGGTGCTGCATCTCTCAAGGAGAAGGAAATGGTTGCCAGGTAAATGAAACTTGGGTAATGATTGTAGTGAAGTAAGAAGAATTGTAATAGTCGTGTACATCTTCTTATTTGACATAACACTCATTACACATTTCAAATAATTTGTTTAGATGTTTATTTCTAGATTGAATGTAGGATGAGCATTGTGGCTTCGTGCAGTCATATTATATCTTTTGCAACCAATGTCCATTGAAAACCAAATGTAGGTACCCAATATTTGGTTGTAACAACATAGAGCTATAATTTGCTTGTGGAACATGTTCACTGTAACAGCTCGTAAGGTGTGTTGCAACATCATTCCTAAACAACATCAAATGATACGCATGATTGTTCTTTGGTGACATTACACAGTTGAGTTGCGTAGCAAATATTTTGGCGAGCATTTTTGCAAATCTTGTTAAATCTTATTGAACCCAATCTTGTACTGTAATTTTCTCTAAAGAAATAAAATAATGTACTTACCTCTTATGAAGTAAAGGTGAGTTAACTGGCAATTAATAATAGTAAAAAATATTTGATTATTTGAAAGTCCATTGTGATGCTTCATTACAATGCTTGAAATGGGCTATTTACTATGTCAACATTTTGCTAACACCCCACCAACACTGTGAATCAAATGCTTGCTCTGTTACAAATGTGTATGCAACCAAAATGTACTTTGTACCATTGTAATCCCAAGACACATAATACTTAACGTACTTTGATGTGTGTCATAAAAGTAAGCTGAAGATTTAAAGTCAATTTTCTATAAGATTCAAATTTTATTCATAATTTGATCATCCTCTGAAATATTTGTCATGCCTCAGCTTCAGCTCATATTTAGTATTTGGTAGTTATATTGAAAATTTCTTATAAACTTCCTAATGAAAGACACCATCTATTAACAATCATTTAACTAATATGACAGCTGTTAGTTAGTTCATATGGTTCCTAATAAAAGG
>JAGFPH010000005.1:2663604-2675996 GCA_018207615.1 Philaenus spumarius
TTTAGATGTAGTTAATGAATGTTGTATTTTCTTTCATATAATTTGTTCTTATTTTTTAAATATATGTTTTTGAACACAGTTTCTTCCCGAGTTATGTCTGTACAGTTTCTTTAAATTTCATTAAAAGTTATTTCACAATTGCATTTTATAAAAGTTTATTTTTTTAGAGACCAGTAATAATGTTGTTTAAATTATCCAAATTATTACTTTTACTGTGTGTAAATGTTATTTTGATTACTAACATTAATCAGATTTTTTTAATAATAAATGTAAGAGTATATAACTGCATTTTGTAAATATTTATATTTTTAAATACTAAACCTCTAAGTTTCTTGAAAAAACCCCATATGTCAAATACATATTTATTTGTTTAAAGAAAAACAAACTTCAAAACCGATAAAGAAGTATTTAATTATTTATGACTAATAAATATGTGTTTAGAAAAAAATTAAGGGTTTGTTGAAGTAAAAATGTTGAAAGCTAGAACATTACCTGTATCTCCTAGAAGAATAAGATAAACTGATATCTGGGGTTATTTCAAGAAACTCCTCAATTGCTCTTATCATGCCAAACAAAAGAGTGACATTCCCAGATATAATGACCAGATCTATTACACAAATAACAAACAGGGATAAATGAAAGTATAGTGCCTACATTTTCTCACACTATGCTGGTATATATATTATTAACATTTCAGGTCTTTAGTTAAGAACTGCCCAGAGTTTATCCGTACTTCCATGCTGACGTTCTTTAATAACACAGCAGATGATCTTGGACATACAATTCAAAATTTGCAAGATGTAAGTGAAAATAGTTTTACTTGTTTACTATATTATACCAGAAGCAGCAAGATATTTTAGATTCTCATGAATTTAAGTATTTGTTTGTCAAAAATTAAAACCAAGTACCATATAACAACATTTTACCTTTTCCTTATATTTATGTTTTAAATGGGAAATCTTAACATACAAGTGATATTATAGACTGATATTATATTACCTATATTATATTGTTCCCTCATTACATTCAAAATAGAACAATTGAAATATAATTGGAGTAAGTTTTTCTTATTGGTCAATCTTCCATAATCTAATAATATTTAAACTATTTACTATGGATAAATCCTAACTAATAAAAGCTTGTGATACAAGTACATAATCAGAGAATGTAGGTGCACACTTGTTATAAAAAGACTATTCAACTAGAGCTGAAACAATTTGTTAATATTTTAAGGGACGCTACAGCCATCTCAGAGGAGCTCATTTAAAAACTTCCACTTCACTTGCATACATAAACGATGTTGTGCTTCCTGTGTTGACAGCCATGTTTGATCACCTTGCAGCCTGTGAATATGGAAGTGACCTTCTCTGTGAGTATAACTTCATTCAGTTTTATTAATTTATCAGAGTTAGACATGAGCGATTATTTTGTTTGTTGTTTTATAATTTAGGTACCATTAAATGAATAACATTTGTTTAAACAATTATATAAAATATTGATTTAATATTTATACAATTCACTTTTTTATTTACCAGTTGAAATGAGTGATATGGAATGGACATGATTTATACTTTTATATATAGAAATATTGTAAATATTCACATCATCATCATCAAACATTTAGGGAAATTTATTTTCATCCAAAGTTATAAAAATACAATTTTGAGAAAGAAATAATGTATGCCTGAATGATAAATAATATAATTTTTCAAATGTCATTTAATTCAAATTTTGTATTGTTACAGCATGGAACATACTTTTAACTGTTTCACTCTTTCAAAAGGTAGATGATCAAAATAATTTCAGTTTTTATTGACGGGTTATATCAATAAATAAGAAAAAATCTAGTTTTCTAATTATCCAGGAATTAGGAATGGTCTGTCCTCTTTTTCTCCCCTTTAGGGATAGATGTTGGGAAATGATATATGCTTCATTTTTATACAGACCATATCGGTACTGACATACTATTTGGGGCCCCTTTTTTAGACTTCTGGGGATCTTTCTGGGGGAAACTGTTTAGTTTGTAATCATAACTTTGTTATTTTCTTATCAAATTAAAGGCCAAATTACAGTAGGCCAACTACAATACGGGTAATTACATCCTCTAACTTACAATTCCAACCCAATAATAACAAACTAAAACTGAACTGAATCTAAATCAACTTACAGATACCAGTCACAGTATGTTAAAATATGTAGTAGTCTCTTAGAAATATAAAAACTACGATTTTCATGAAGTTTTCTTTCAGTAAAATTTGTTTGTGTAGGACTCTTGTTTTAGGTGTATATACAACAACATAATTGTAACCCAAATGGTGGAGGAACATAATTTATATAGTGCATTTTTTGCTATTTTTGCACTTTTATCAAAGATTTTTTCTTAATATGTTCGCTTATAATTAATAAGAATTGGTTGAAAAAGTTATGTTTTATTATTACATAAGCCTCACTTAACATAATATAGAGTCATTTAGAACCCTTTAAGTATAATTTTTAACCCATATTTGAAACTAAAAGTGCATAATGTGCATGCATAGAAACAAAATTATAAGAAACACTTTAATATTGATAATATCTTGAAAAAAATTTAAGCTCAGGGTTTTTCATGGTCATTGATCATGAATCCGTTGATCAAATAGGAAAATTCAAAATGGCTGACTGAAAATGGCGCAAATTTATATATTAAAGTGCTATTTTTTATGTTTTTTATTTAACTTAAAACGTAAAAATTGTCAGTCAAAATGAGTTTTATAAATTTCCATTTTATTGTGAAATATAACCCTTTTTCCCAGCCACTTCCCTTCCATTTCAAGGCATGTACATACAATTATTAAGATCTTTATTATAGAGCTAAAGATTTTTTTCAATTTTGGAATAACTTTTTATTTTGGTTTTAATGGCACTGATCGTGAATCTGTAGAAAAAATTAGAAAATTCAATATGGCTGACTGAAAATTGTGCAATTTCAAATATCTAAATAGGATTTCTATACTTATTTTTATTTTTTACCATTGCAAAGAAGGAAAAGCGTTTTACTAAAAAAATTAATACCTTACATACCATATTTTGTATAAGTTTTTCTTTGGAATCCTTAGTCAACATTACAAATTGTAGTCCTCTATCAAATAGGGTAATTAGAGATAAGCCAGGCTCTATGTTTACATTATAGAAGATGGATAGATTACTAAATACTATCACATAATAGAAGGGAGCTGAAATTTTGAGGAAACTACCTTTTAGTATGGTTTTATTACAGTTACCCTACCCTTTATAAAACAAGCGGAGTTGGTAGTGTTTTTATTAGCAGCTGGTATTTTTTAGTGTTTTTCTTATTATAAACCTTGACATTGCAATACTGTAGAAGGTGTACACAAAATATTAAAAAAAAAAATATTACTATGAGACTCTCTGAAACTCAGGCCTGAAACAAATGTACTGTTTCTACCCCCATATTGATGTCTGAACTCCGTCTCCATTGGTAAATGCCAATATTTTTAAAAATGTTTGCTCAGTATAGTCTCTGAAACCTTTCCAAAATACCAGACAAAAAATTATCATTTAATAAATAAAGTGAGCTATTATTCCAGTTGTGACACATACAGTCCATGTAACAGAAATATTATAAATTTGGCAAGTAAATTCCCATAACGACTAAAACATAGAAGGATGGTCTGGTAGATAAAGAGACCGCAATATTCAATAATAAATATTTATAATTCATATATACATATATAAATTCATTTAAGACGCAAAATAGTTAAAACATAATGATTCAGATAAATATAAAATAAAAAATAAGCAGACTATATAATAAAGAATAAAAAGCAGACTTAAAAACATTAATGAGTAAAAGTATATAATGTATATAAAGTGTAGAAGAGCTCATAATAACTAAAAACAGTGGTGCAGTTGAAAAGAACAATCAAAAAGGTAAATAAATGGTCACATAATGAACAATTTTAAATAATTAACAATAATAAAGTGGAAGAAAACGTATGTAAAAAACAAATTATAACACAAACGTCTATATCAGTGTATAGGTGAGAGCAGACTTGATCTGGTCGATGGTGAAACTTTGGTTGATTGAAAAGGCTATGTACCGCAAAAGGAAGGACAAACATGGCGTTTAGTTGAGTTGGTTGGTGTTCTTTGTTAGAGAAATTTCTACAAAAAGGTGGTTTTTTAGTACAGAGGAGAAGAAATGGACGTTTCAACATAAACTGTTAATGGTGCAGCGTTAGTGTACGCTTAGGCATCAAGATACATCGAGTGATTGCCGAGAAAATAGAACTTGTGTAAAGGTGACCACGCGGTTGCGGTCTTGATGCGTTGAGGATGTTTAAAGTGAGAAAATATCCAAAGTTATCATAAAAATCCTAGGTATAAACGGTGTCTTGAACAAATTCGTGAGTATAAATGGCCATGTAATATAATAATTTCAGTCTGCATTTAAAATTTTTAAACTTTTTTACAGATAACTTCATTTAATTTCAAATTGCGTCTTAACCTATTCAACATAATTGTAACTTGTATCTTGTGTAAATTGTTGATAGTTTGTTCTATTTTATTTTCATGATAATGATTAATTTGTCTCTGTATAATTATTTGATCAATAAGAGTAAGTAAAGAGCATAGTTGTTTCGCCACGATGTCTTAAATTCTTTTCATCTGCCATGATCCCTATCTAGTGTGTACTTTCACAGTCAAAAACGCATAACCTGAGAAATTAAGAGTAAATAAGAATTTTTATAAGTAACGATATGCATAGTAAAGTCAAGAAAGCATAGAGATATGTTATATGTGGAATATTAAGTTTTTTTTTAAGAGTTAAAGTGAAGAAGTTTTGTAAGGTATAATAAAGGAGGTTTTTTAAGGTGAAATGTGGATTTGTAAGTTGGAGCTAAGGTGAGTTTTATGGTGAATAATTTTTGTAGTGGAGGTTAAAGAGAGAGAAGTATTTTTTGTAATTGAAGTTGAATAATAAGCGAAGAGTATTAGAGACAATTAAGAGTAATGAAGTGTAGGTGAGTAATAATCCACATATAACGTTTTTTATTAGTTTGAACATTTTTTTTTCTTTTTCAAGTTTTTCGACGATCACATTTTTTTTTTAACAGTTTAATCTATCTTATTTCATTTTTGTAACGCTTAACGTTGCAAAATGGCTTTCGCAACGTGGGGCTGAAAAGCAGAAGAAGCCGTTTTGTAATTCACATTACAGTATTTTATTTTTGTAACGCTTACAGTTACACAGTTACTGGGAATTTTACTAATTGCTCACGTTTGAGAGAAAATTTCTGCTTAATGTTTTGAATGCATGTTTAGGTCTTTTTTGTAATTTCTAATTTTGTATTGTTTCCGTAGTGGATGAGATTCAGGTGGCTTCTTACAAGATGTTAGGAAGTCTATTTACTTTGGGAACAGATTCAACATTAACACATGAGAGGTAAACATTCAGTGTTTTATTCAGCTTGGTATCTTCTTTTTATATTTTGAATTTTATATTTAAAATGTGTTACAGCTAAAAGTAAACAAATTTAATAGTACTGAAGCAATTCAGAATAATAATTATCTTTACATATTTTTTATGGTTCTTACATAGTTTGATTTTTAATCAAAGCCTTGTGTCTAACCTTTTAGGAACTGACATTGCTAGTAAGTGAATAAGTCTTTGATACAATACTAGGTTTCTTTATTGTAAATCATGCATCACTGGAGGTGTTTGAATAGATATCAAATTATTTATGAATCTGTGTCCATGTTGTATATTATTAAGGTTAAACATAGACTGTACTGTGATGATGCAAATTTTGTTACTATTGAATTAACCTAGTCAGTTTTGACTGGTAATTTCTGTTTAAATTGTATACAGAGTGTCACAAAAGTCATTGACAGTTGGTAAAACAAATATTCTATAAAAACAAATTGACAGCAAGAAGTAGTACAATAGTTTTAGCCTGTGATGTTGGTATTACAAAATATTGATAATTATGCATCAAGTTAGCGACAACTCAAACACAACAATAGGTATAGTTAGACGGACATGTTTAAAGCTGTAGTTTCCTAATTGGTTTTTGTGTTAAATAGTTGTAACGATGTTAACGAAAAAAGAAAGGATTTCACTTTAAAATCATTTTATAAAAGTGGTGCTACTGCAGTTATTAATGAATGGGGTAGAAATTTTAATTCTAACCCACCCTCTAGACAAACAGTGTACATCGTACTAGATAAATTGGAACAACATAGATCTATTAGGGATGCACCAAGATCCGGTAGCAAGTCCTGGATTCAAATCCCAGTCTTGGTCCATGTTTTTTCACTTGTAATTTAATTAAACTTTTGACTATTTGTTATAGCTTTTCCTTTATTACTATTTACAGGAAATACCTTAAAACAGAGCTGGACCGCCATCGGCCACAACTTGGAAGTTGTCTAGGAGCATTCTCATCAACATTTCCAGTGTCATATCTGGAGCCGCATTTGAATAAACACAACCAGTTCTCATTGGTCAATCGTATAGCTGATCATTCGTTAGAAGCTCAAGGTATGTTAATAGATTTATATTTTCCAAGAGAGCCCTCCGCCATGTTAAAAATGATACACCAGAATCTGTATATTAACACATTCCCTTCATGGCCTGCTTCTACAACTGAGATGTGTTGCGATGTCAGCAGTAAGTATGGCAATTCTACACAGCTGATTTTGACTCAAATACGCAACACATGTCTCGAATCCAGTTAGATGTATGTATAAAATAACTTTTGTATTTTTATTGTAATTGTTGACAGATATTCTGAGCAGGATGGAGAGCATGATGCCAACATTGGATGCTATCCTTAGTGAAGTTGACCATTTTGTAGAATCGGAGAAGAGTCATTCGGAGGCTCCACATATAATAGATGTTATTTTACCTTTACTGTGTTCTTACCTGCCTGTATGGTGGAGTCAAGGGCCAGATAATGTTAGTCTTACTGCTGGGTAAGTTTAATACTTTCAATGGATGCTATAAAACTAGTTGTATAACTGAATGCAGAAAGACTATTATTTATCTCTTTATTTATGAAATATGACCGTCCAAATTTCAACCGCATTCTTAAGGTGGCCCTTTGCCCTCCCTCGGAAAGATTCTGGACTTATGAAGGGCACGATCTGCTGCCTCATTGCCTTGGAGCCCACATGACCATTCGCTCATTTGAGAGTGACATCATTCGCCCTAGCCTTATTCACTATTTTGAAGCAGTCACAAACTAGCTTTGATTCCAAGGTGAATAATTCCAGTGCCTTTAATTCAGCTTGGCCCCGGCTCCTTTTAAACCTTTTATAATTTATCTGGCATAGAGGTCGATGGCAACAATCTCCGAAAGATTGATGGGGAGGATAGCCTGAGATGGACTATACCTAGGATCATAGACTCCTGCCTCTACTTCGCTGATCATTTTGAAGACATAACACAATACTTATTTCAATTGCATTTTAAAACATAGACTTCTGTCAATTGAAAACACCTTTACATTTAATTTAATAAAAGCACATCCATAAATTCTCAAGCGATGAAGACCTGATGATCGTCTATGATCAAGGTCTTTAGCCTTTAAAATAATCCATTAAATTATATTTCCTACTTTGAAGGTTTATTTATAATGTTTATTTTTATACAAAAACCCAATAATTTACAAACACTTAAATTATAGTCAAAATTTAGGACACAGACAAACGTATTGTTGTATAACAAGGTGCAAAAAATATTGTTTTATTTGTAATAATTAAATACTTTTATTAAAACACATCTGTACACCATGCGTGCTGAAAGCATCGAGTAAGACGTATATACATTATTAATTGTTTGCCAGCAAAAACATGTTCTGTTTTGTTTAATACAAAACTTTAATGTTCAAGAAGATTAAGAAACATATTTCTAAGAAGTTTTTGGAGATCTGACAGTCTTATCTCATAGTTGGGTGATTTTAGTTTAAAAATTACTTTTTTTACAATTTCTTAAATGTAGGCCTCAGGTAAGATTTGATAAGTGAGAAGATATGGGAATTCTGTTCTGTGGTCTCCAAAACTCACTCAAAGTGAACAAACCTAATCTTTTGCCTTGTGGAAGAAACAAAAATCATTGTTTTTTTATAATATAAGGCTTGATGATTTATCTGTTTTTCACTACTGACAGAATTTCTTTGCTAACTAAAATCAGGTCCATTATACTACTGTACTCCATATGGTCATATACACTCATTGTGTTATTGTTTCTCCACAATTACATCTAGTCACTTAAATTTAAAAAAAAAAAATAATAATAATAATCCGTTCAGATAAGTGTAAATCATAAAATCATACATTTGACAGAAATTTAGTTTGTTCGTATAACATTGAAGTCAAAAGTTGACCAGTTTGAATTTGATATGAAAAATCATCAATACTTCTGATAAAAGTCCAGCTGACATTCATCTTAAGAGTTGTTTGGCAGACACGTATATCCGCCAAACGTAAGGCGAGTTAGTCCTTCGTACGATAAACCAGAGAGTTGTTATAATTTAAACTATTTTAGAAGATACAAGTTAATTCTGATGTTTTATATTTGTTTATTAATTTCAGAAACTATGTAACCATGGTGACAAGTGAGCACATGAACCAACTACTAAAAAATGTACTAAAAATGATTAAGAAGAACATCGGAAATGAAAATGCTCGATGGATGACTAGGATTGCAGGTTTGTTTTTATTAAGTGTTTAAGTTGAAATCATTATTTCACACATCACCTGGGGAAAACTTAAGTTCATTCAGTCTGAAATAGTTTCAACTAATATATTTTCCACTTAAAATTAATTTGATATTCTTCAAATCATTAATTATGTGGGTATGAAGAAATAAGAACTATTATTATTTTTCTGTAGTTGATAATCCTTCACATCAGATTTAAAGGTTTGTTGCCCTCTCACTAGAAAAAATTATATACAGTACTTTTAATCAAATCTTATTGTGTATGTTTGCGCCTGGTTGCTTGTGTTCAGTTTATTTCTGCTATACAGTAAGACCTCAATAATCCGGCAGACTCGATAGTTCGGCATCAATCATCTTGAAAATTTGCACTCATTAAAAATAGCAGTTTTTGTAATTATTGAGTGATTTAAGCCCGGTCTACACTGTCTGTTGGCTTCACATCCGTTAAAAACAGTGTGTAAAAATCTAGTGCTCAATAAACTTGTCCAAAACAAACATTTCAATCAAAATTTCTCCTAAAAATCGAACCAATTCAAAACAATGTGCTCTTGTCATCCTTTAAAAACGTTAAAGGGACCGTTTAACACTTAAGTTGCTGACAGTATTTTGTTGAACGTATTCCACTTAATCCAGATTATTTGAACAAATTGAAGTCTTTGGAAAAAGATACATTGAATTTCTTATAAATAGTTGTTTAATTTAAAACAGCTTTCAGGGTATCTACCAGTTCCCAGAAATAAAGATCAGTGACTTTTCAGTGACTTTTAGGGTAAAAATTTAAAAAATCGAGTTTTTATATACAAAGTCTTTATTCTGTACAACTTAAAATCACTTATGACTACTTCTCTTAGTAATACACCCAACTAGTGATACACGAAATGCGTGATGTTTTAGTCGATTGTCTCGATTGTTCAAACATCTCGAGGATCAAACAATCGCGCATCACTAAGCCGCAACTTGTCTGCTCCGCTGTTCACTACTACGCCCTTACCTAACGCTGTTCCTGTTTATATTAATGTTTCGGCAAAAAAGACATTGAAACAACATAAAACACATAATTACTCCGCTTCATATATGCTCAAAATTATTTTAAAGACTAGATATGTCTTGTAAAAAACTAATCAGGTTATTATAGGAAAAATATTTTATCATCTTGAAGCCTGGGGCTATGATCGCAATTATAACATCAGCGTGTCATTCGCACGATAGTGTACGGAACCTTTTTTTAACATTTGTTACAATCCAGCGCTCAGAGAGCTTATATTATAAATATTTTATGTACAAAATGATTTTGTTTTAGGCTTTTAAAATTTATTAGTTAGTGGCAATCTCTCTACGCAAATAATGTTACGTAGTTTCAACGTGTAATTTACGTGTTAGTATACAGTATATACCGTATGTGCATTTATTTATAGTTTATTCCCTGTCTAAACCATTTTAAAAGAAGACCTCGATAATCCGGCATATTCAATAATCTGGCATCACCGGATCCCCGAGCGTGCCGGATTATCGAGGTCTTACTGTACTACACACATCCCCCCCTGATTCTAGGCAATAAGCAATTCTACACAAGGCCTATATTGGAAAAGATATAGGAACATGGATATTGCTGGAGTGGGGATTAGGAGAAAATTTGGTAACTCACTTGAAAAACAAATCGTAAGAGATATTTACAGCCTTTTAAATATCATAAAAATCTATAAAACAAAGGACATAATAATATATTGAAGAAATATAGGCAATTCTATACTAGGCTTTTATTTTAAAATATAGGAACATGGACATGTTTTACTGCTGGGAGGGGAGGGGTCAAGAAAAAATTTGGTAGCTCACTCGATGCAAATAGATTATAACTGCATTATCAAGATCTATAAAAAATATGTATTGAAAAACATATAGGTGGTTATGTACTATATCTACTTATATAAAGCTAGACGGTAACACTGATTCATTGACATTAATTATTATGCACTTCCCGTAATCGGACCCCCCTCAACCTTATACTTGAATTAAAGCTCTCGACGAGAAACTTTTGGGAAAATTGCCAGAAGTTAACATTTTTTATTTTGGAAGCATCTTTTGAGCGGGAAAGATTTTTTAGATTTTTAAAATGCTTTCATTTTTTCACTTTGAGCGCGTTTTGTAAGAAAACGGTAAGAGATATCAAAAAATGTTAAATACAAAAGTTGTAGAAAATTTAATTTCAGACTAACGATTTTTCATCAGATTTAAGATCCAATCATCCGTTTAGCCATTATTCATCCGAGAAGGGAGGCTCCACCCAACGTCCTTAAAGCTAGACGTTTTCACTGATTTACTGACATTAATTATTAGGCACTTCCCGTAATCGGACCCCCCTCAACCTTATACTTGAATTAAAGCTCTCGAAGAGAAACTTTTGGGAAAATTGCCAGAATTTAAAATTTTTTAATTTCGGAAGCACCTTTTGGGCGGGAAATTCTTTTTCGATTTTTCAATTTCTTCAATATCTCACTTTGAGCGCATTTAGTAAGAAAACGGTAAGAGATAGCAAAAATGTTAAATACAAAAGTTGTATCAAATTAAATTTCAAAGAAGAGATTTTCCGTCAGATTCAAGATCCAATCATCCTTTTAGCCGCTATTAACCTAAGAAGGAGCTCCGCCAAACAATCGTTCAAATTTCCCATGTTAATCTTATGGAGATAATGTTCAATGAGTTTGAGTCAGCTGCCAAATAAAACAGGTGATTTGTGCTCGGTCACCTATGTACAAACGAGCCAAAGATTAACAAGATTCTTTAGCGAATTTTCCAACTGCGAGCGAAGCGAAGCAGCCATCTGAGGCCGAAGGCCGAAGCGGGGTTGGGACGCGAAGCGTCCAGGGGCAGAACCCCTAGTTGAAAATATATAGGCTATTGTCTGCTATACTGAAAAATACAGGCTATTGTTTACTATATTGAAAAAATATAGACGATTATTTACTATATTGAAATAAAAGCCCTATAGACCATTGTCGACTATACTGAAATAATGTAGGCCATTGTCTACTATACTGAAGAAATATACGTGATTGTTAAATAATTTGAAAAAAAAATATAGGTTATTGTTTACTATGTTGGAGGGAAAACAAATCCATCACTCAATGTTTTTTTATACTTGTACATTTTACCACACTATTTTAGGTCATTTTCCTTAATTTATATTTGAGTTAAATTGGTAAAGACTTAAAAAAAATATTACTGAACACAATTAGTTTTACAAAACTATATTTTAAGTTTTAAAAAGTGTCTACATTTTTGTTGTTACATTTCCTCTGATATCTAATACAGAACCAAGCATGCATAAATGACATGCTACCTCACAGCCTACATAGCTGCAAAATCTCTTGCTTTTTATGTTCATAATATAATCTAGTTACACTAATATTCAAGAAGCAATATCTAGTATGTATACTAGTTCACCATATACATAATAATTTATTTGTGTAGAAATTCTACAAGGTTTTCAAATAATGTTGTGAGCATTTTTGGATAAATTCACTACTGTAACATTAATTTTATGCTTTTAGCTTACACTCAACAGATCATAATCAACTCATCAGAAGAACTACTCAAAGATCCTTTCCTGCCTCTTGCAGAGCGTGCAAAGAAGAGAACAGATACTTTGTTCCACAAGGAAGAGTCATTG